>VZZY01001020.1:11987-66702 GCA_013400335.1 Eurystomus gularis | reverse complement strand
TGAAAGGACAGCCATGTTATTCGCAAAATGGATTGCTCCTCTCACTGCTTTTCACTCCTCTGGGTTCTCAAGAGTCCACTGATTACAACAAAGTGTGGCCATCTATTCCGTCTTATTGACAAAGGTCCTTAATTACTGCTGCACCAGTAATACCTGCTATTAAATTCTGCTAAACAGAGGCTGCAAATTAGCTGCAGATCCCAGTAACCTTTTGTGTGTAATTACAGGCAGCAGGATTGACGCTGAGGCTACAGCACTGACCCGAGTCATAGCAATGGGAAACCTTTGTTTATCACCTGTGGTGGGGGCCAAAATGTGAAATTAAAAGCTCTCCATCAGTGGAAGGCCTTCAGAAGCCCGGGAAAGCAACAGGAAGGCAAAAAGCAAACTGCTCTGCATTTATAACCGACTTCTTCAATTGCTATTTAAACTCACAGCTCATTAACCTGGGTGGCTGTTCTAGCACGCCAGCCATGCAAAGTTTAAAATGGCAAAAAATTTAGGTTGTCTTTTTGAGGTGTTCTGTATTTCATCAAGGCCTTTAACCTGCATTTAACAGCCAGTTTTGTGCAATTGTGAACTATAAACAGGCTGCAGCGTTGGAAAGACAAACCCAATAATGCACAAACGTTGTGCATTTCCATGGTGGGTGGGTGGTTGTGAAGCCCTGCTCTGCTTCCACTGGATTTCAGCATAAATCCATCCCTGGGGCACCAGAGTCATCACCAGCAGTGGCTCCATCCTGCTCAGCTCTGCACACCCAGGTCCCATCCTGGCCACCATGGGCTGCAACAACACAGGCATCTGTCTGTATCTCCTGTTCTACATTAGTGTGCTCATCAGAGTGGGGCTCCCAGTGCCTGAGGAGATGCACAGGTAGGTCCAGCCATCAGTGGTATCAGAGCAAAACATCCTCAACAGAAAGCAGTGCTGTAATTCCTTGCATTATATTGTCCCTGTCACAGGGGCTCAGTTTCTGAAACCAAGCTGCATGGAAGAAGAACTTGTGCAAGGATCTCCCACAGCCTTCTGCCTCCCTTTTCTCTTCTTCCTCTTCCCCTGCCTTTATGCCTGGCTGGTGAACTACCCTTGATTCTGACCTCCAAGCATGACACAAATGTCCCAGTGACATAACTGGTCTTTTTCTGTTGCATTCTGTAATCTCAGAACATTGCTTTGCTCCCTCACTCATCAGTGTTAGCACCATCCTCACCATGAGTTCACTTTCACCAGTTCTTCTGCCACACTCCTTCCGTGCCTCACACCACTGGCTCTGGTGAAGACCCCGTTGAATGTCATGTTGAGGCTTCATCTTCACTCTCTTTTGAGCAAGGAGCTGGCAGAAGCTCTTGTTTCACAAGCTTGTGCTCACAGATATGAAGAACGAGTCTTCTCTTCCAATTTTCTACATGTTTTCTAACTTCTAACAGACTGCTTAAAATTTGCTACCCTCGCTCACCAGTAGTTAACATTTCTGAAGTAATATCCAGTCCTGAGTCACAGGATCTGTAAGTCTTAGGATCTACCTCATAGGCAGATTGTTTCCCATCTGTGGGCTCCTCATGCTTTCCTCTGAATCAGTTGGCCCAAACCAGTACCTTCATTTTACATGAGGAATTTTCTTCCCAAAATGTGTAATTCTGAGGGGAATGAGATTAGAAGGCATTTCACTGTAAAAGCAACAGAAGATGCTTTAATTTGAAAAGAATAATGTTTCAAGCAGTCCTAGTTAGCCTTTGAGGGTTTAAATATATCTATATATTGAATTAATGGAATATAACCCCTATGTTGTAGCTGTCACATAGTGACACAGTGTCATATCACAGCATAGCTTGTTAAATTCAACTACTACCACTGAGATATAAAATGTTATTAAAATAATAACTCATTTGTCGTTAACAATGGAACAAGAAGAACTGAGACCATGCAGGTTAATGACTTGTGTCCTTATACGCCAAAACTTTTGTTAGAAGCTTTCCCAACACGCTCCCCAGCCCATCTGCATCTCCTCAGCTCCCTGTCCCACACTAGCCTTGGAGAACAAGATTCAACACTTCAGAGAACTGGGCAAAAAATACACAATTTACTTAAAGTTCACATAATATTTTCATTCACATTTTGAAACTTTTTTTTAAATAATGGTTTTAATTTAAAATTCGATGGGAATTTGTGTTGATGCCATACAAGCACATACACATATGGCCTCCTCAAATCCTCTTAGATGAAAAACATCCCTGATATACATATAAACAGAGAACATCCTCTTCCATCAGAGGTGAGATCAGCCCGCTTTCTCACTCGACTGCCAGGCCTTGAACCTTGAGCCAGGGTGCAGCAGAAAAGCACCCAGCAGATCTGAGCATCCATGAGTGGATACAGGTGGGCATCCTTGAGATGAAGGAGAAATTGCAAAGTGCAGGACTCACGCAGTTGTGCTCTTACACTTGACCATAAATAGCAGTTCCCACATCATTTTTTAGACAAGCAACTAATGAATCCTGCCTTTATGAACAATTAGTTTTTCTGGGTCTCAAGGACTCGGGTACAGATCCTGCAATCTTCACCCTAGCAGCACTTCCACTTCTCCCAGCAGGTAGGAGCTTCTGCTTAGACATTGTCTTTAATTCAGGTGTGTGGCCTAGGTCCTGTGGCTGCTATTCACACCTCTCTGCTCTCTCTAGCTCCACGCAATCAAACACAGAGCTCTGAGGTTCTTTAATGCTTTATATGGGCTCATTTCTGCAAGTTACCAAAGAATCAGGGTAGAGTGCACAGCACTTTGCAGTTCTAAGGCACAGATGAGGTTCCCTAAGGATTAAATTTGATTCTGTCCAGTGGTCTAGAACTAGACTTATTCCACCCCTGAAGTCCCACTTAAGCATTATTTTGAAGGCATTAGTGATATTAAGGTCAGGTATTTCTCAGTTTTTAAGGATGTAGTGGCAGCGCATTGCAGCATCTTATTAGAGACACAAAGATACAACTCTTAGTCTTGCTCCAGATGGCAGCCAAGCCCAAATGACCCATCTAAATACCAATGCCTGATCCTTCATACCAGGCATCTGAATGCACACCAGCGTTCTGGCCATACCCTACCTTTATGTGCTATTGGCAACACAGCCACCCTGCCCAAACCGTGCTCGCCCATGGGGACATCCAGGCTCCAGCTGCCAGCTATGGAATTTCTACTTCACAGAAAATAAGAGGGAAAAAAAAGATCCCAGGTCATAATGGCAAAGCCAAGCAAAAAAATGCAGTCCTTGATCCACATCCTAGGATAGGTTGGAAGCATTAGACAGTCAACAGATTTGTCATTGTGGTAGCATCATGCCTCCATGTACAGAAATGTATATTTCTACAGGAAAGAGACCCATTTGTTATGTTAACATCTTTAAAGAGATTATAAATTTAAAAAAAATCCTAAAACATTGCTGACAGTGCTTAAGCTGTTTCTGTTGTAATCACTTGAAATCTTAAAGCCTGAGCTTCTGGAGCCTTTGTATTTGTGAGAGGCTCTGCTGACCCCTCTCTATTTTCTGTAGAAAATAAGCTAGCTCTACAAGATTCAGAAAAGAGCTTGAAAATGAAGTCTGCAGGTTTTAAACCCAAAAGACAAATAAAAAGAAATCATAGTTCATTAGCTTCTAGAGTAAAAAGCTTTTTTTTCCATTGATTCATTTTTGGTCAGCGCTTAATGTTTTACAGCATGTGAGCTTAGCAATATCAGAAAGCATGTTATAGAAACATATTACATTCTTGGACAGCCTCATATGATAATGATACTGTGCAACCTGAGAATTATTACAGGAGGATGTTTTTTCAATTAGCAATATTAAGCGTTACTAAGTGATGTTATAAATATAAATCATCTGTTTTAACTCCCCTTACAATGTTCACTTGGCATTAGGTTCTATTTCTGGAGAAACTCTCCATGACCCTATACTAAGTCACTAAATAAATAATGCAGACACCAAAGAAACTGCCAGAAATTGAGGGGAGAGACCTTCTTTTTATGACTTGTGAATATTTGCATTCTTAACGAACTTTTAAGAGACAGATTGTGTATTGGAACGTGTGCTATGAAATAAATATGAAATTAAAAGTACATTCCTCTTCCTTTCTGGCTATGTCTTAAGAAAATTCTCAAACAAGCCTGAAGAAGATCATGTTATCTGGAAGTTTCTATAGAAACAAATATTATTGTCACTTACTGGGGTGGTTGCCACCTCATTGGCTTTTTGGTCTGAAAATTAAGCATCTGCCTTAGCCATTCTAGATCTATAGTTACAAGATGCCTCCAGACACCAGTTCCTCCCATCCTGACCCATGTGCTGTCCCCCCAAAGCTTCCTTCCACCCCTCTAAGTGCTCAGTCTGGGTGACTAGGTTAGAGATAACATTTAACTTTTGGATAGTTTACAATAACTTAAATACATCAGAACCTTTTAGAAGCTCATCCTAGACAGGATTTTTAAAAGGGTTGCCTTAGGTCTCTTCCTTCTTGGCTGACCTTTTTTACCCTTTAATTTGAGGTGCTCCTTTGAGGGCATGATCTGAAGCTCATGAAGCTCAACTGGGAGATGCCCTTCTGGTGCCTTTATCAGCTCATGATCTGAACAGCCACCACCACCTTTCATAGAGGCAAGTCTCAACTATGAGTACACCCTGGAACAAGGCTTGATGAATACTCCTGGCTTTATTAAAGCAAGTTTACACGAAAAAAAACCCACAATGTTTGAGGGTTGCATCAATTGTTGGTGTGTAGGGCATGCTGCTGTGCAGCCTCGGTAGCTATTGCTCCGCAGAGACCCTGCAACAGCTCCAGCTCACATCACCTTAAAGACCTTGAGAGGCCACGTTTAGCTGTCCTTATCGCGGTCATCTGACCTTTACTCCTAACAGCCTCTGTGCGTGGCTCAGAATCTCATCCTTCGTGAATGGGCTTTGTATTAACATGTACTGACTGCACTTTAAAATATTAAAATGTAATCATGGGTTTCCAGATCTGGATGAGAGTTGGGTTTTTTCCTTCTCACTTAAAAAGCACTGAAGTCCCAGAAGACACTGTAAAATTATGTGGCACTTCACAGCTCAGATGGCCAACATAAGCATTTTCTAAATTGCTTGCCTATCAAAATCATATTTGGAATTGTGCTCTGTAAGTATGTGCAAAATTTACATTACAAAAGATGCAGTATGACATCAAAAAAGAGTTACTACAACTGTTCTAAACCACTGTAATGTGGAAAAGGAGCCTCCAAGGATTATTTTTATCGCCCCTAGGACTTTTGTTTTGAAGTGCCTCAGCACAACAGCAGAAAACCTACAATTAAATATTTAAATCACCGTAACAGTATTTTTTAAGGAAAGAGAACTTCAAGAGAGCTCTTTAGAAATCAAGCGCTTCCTCATAACATTACACATGCTAGTGAAATAATTTTAAAATAAAAGGGTAATCTAAATTTTCTATTGCCCTGGATGTAATAAGCTCCTGGTAAAAGCAGTAATATTGTAGTAAAATATGAAAGTGCAATGCACTTTTTGATTACATCAGGGTTTTCTATTTGCCACTTTAATCCTTTAGAATTCAGCTGTTCCCTGTTCAGTCCTTTTACATCATCCTTAGCTAATCTGTCAAACATTTCAGACAGCCAAACCAATTTTCAGATTGTTCGGGACTTTGCCACAAGCACCGTATGCTGTTAATAAGATTTTCATTTGGAGTGATGCCATGTCGTCCATGTTTTCTATCGTATATAAATACTGAGATTTAATGGCTTCAGGTTTTGTTTAATGTTAACATCAACAATAAAAAAAGGGAGGTTCTCAAACGCCAAGCCCCATAGTGAAATGCACTAGTGACAGCTATTTGCAAGGTTAATGTTGTGGAAAACAACATCCATCTTTGAAACAGTTTCATTAGCCCCATACAGCTGACCTCTCCACATAATGTTGTCAAATGTGACGTGCATCAGATTATTGGGAATATGGAGATCAATAAATATGCAACACCAGCGCTCAGAACGCTCCTGGCATCATAGCCATACAAACGCCATCTAACATCCCAAAGAGGAGCTGTCATCTGTCAAATCTACTAGCAAATAGACAGGCTTAAGGGGAAAGCTATCGGTAATAGTAAAATACATAAGTAAAGATGAATTAGGGAGTACAAAGTCAAGGTTCTGATACATTACGGCTCCAAACGAAAAATTCCAGATAAACACTTTAGAGCAAGACTTGTCTTATTTGTTGTGCTAAATGTAAACCCCCTCCACATCTGCGTTTTCATGCAGCCACTCCTTTCCTTGGCTTTGCTCTTGTCCCCCACCCCCTGTCCCACTTGGTGGAGCCCATCCTGACATGCCAGGTATCTCACCAGCCCCAGGTCCTGACACAGCACCCCAAGTCTGCAAAAGCTGCCTAAGGAGAAGCTCCCAAGGAGACAAAAGATATGGCTGACGTGGTAGCTTCCACAGAGGCCAGTGTGCTGTGATAATAGAAAAGTAAATAATGAAAAGTTAATCTTTCCTTCTCATTTTTTAAATAAATTCTATTGACGTTGCATTCTTCTGATTTATTCTGGTCTTAAACCAGGGTACAACTCAGCAGCAGATAGAGAAATCAACGTATATTGTACCATCAGCCCACTTTGACCTTAGGGCCAAAGAGCTCGAGGTATGGAGCAGCAGCAAATAACAGAGTTAAAGAGAGGGTTTGGGGGATTATTTCCAAAAGGAGGAAGAGCAGACAGTACCTTACACAACTGAGCTCCCAGTGATTTCAACACAAAAGAAAAATGAAGCTGCAAAAATCCCTCCTACCCTGTCTTTGACTACAAACATGTAGTGACTGAAAGTATCTGATTTTTTTTTTCTTCTTTTCTGTATGTATGACATTGTTCTCATTACCATTTCCTAAATAATTGGGTAGTAATCCTCAGCTCCCAGCTTTGGAGGCAATGGTGTGGCTGCCACAGTGATGGAATTCTGCAATAAATCAGTAATTCGAATCGCTCACTGAGTGGGAGCTGAAAACTCCCTAAAACTCGCCGTCCTTAATGCAGAGAATAACACGCCTGTAAACAGCACCTTCCAGTAAGATATATATGTATATTAAAGAGCTACATTGAGAACATGCTGTCCAATTAAAGAGCTAACAGATTGGGTCGGTTTTGTGGGGTATTTTTCCTCATATGTTTTTAAAAACACCGCTCATGTTGTGGAAAAGGAGAACAAACAGAAAGCAGAAAGGTATTTTTGAAGTATACAGTTATAAGGTGCTTGGCTGATAATTTGCAACCTTGGTACACAACATACCTTTTAGCAAGGCTATTTATTTCTCAGGGAGAATGCTACAGTACTTACGATAAAGGCCTCTGTTGGACCTCTTCATCAATAGCAAACCTTTAAGCACAGCACATTTCATAAATAGGAGTTCCACTAACACAGACTTCAAAAGGATAGAACCTGATAATTCAAAAATAGAGCTATATTAAGTGTTCCAACAGTCCATCCATAAAAGCAGCCTCCAAACGCCTCCTCTGTGCAGCATGACAGTCTATTAGAATAATAGCAGGGGAAAGCATAATTACAAGTAATCATTGGTTGGAAAGGAGCTAGTTGTTTTTGTAGAGTAAAATGCCTTACTGAACCCAGCAGAAAATGCAACGCTGGTTCTAGCGGTGAGGGCAGGTAGCCCCAGAAAATAATCAGAGCACAAATCTTGAGTGATCTGGGTTTATTTTTTTAAACTTTCCATATTTCTTAATATTTTTCCAGTGAATTGCACTTAATTTGCTGCCACAGTTTAAGTCCAGTTACCAGATCATTGCTGTTGGTTGGGCGGTGACATCCCTCCTGCTAGAGTACCAGCTTGGATTTGGAAGATCCATGACTTAATGACTTTCTTCTCATCAGAGTGAGGATGTCCCCGCTCACTGCATGGCGCTTGGACCAGATGAGCTTTAAAGGTCCCTTCCAACCCAAAGCGTTCTAGAGTTCTATGATTTTAAGACAAAACCTTTCCACTAGCTGTGATTTTTAACACGAGTGTCCTGTTCAGCTACTTGTACGAGACTGTTCAGAAGGGATTCACAGGTCTTTCCCCCTCCCCATCAATGTAGTGGTTGGGTCCATGCATCCAAGGGCAAAACAGAGCCCACAGGTAAAAGAAATTTCTGTTTGCATGTAGCTGAGCTCCAGGAAACCCATCTCTGAGAGCTTCATCTCTCTTCTGTATTCTAAATGCTCTACCTTCACTCCTGTCCCTTTTATTCTCCCCAGCCTGAGCCACGTACCAGTCATCATGCTCCACCAGTTAAAAAATTTGGAGATTTGCTGTTGACTTCAGTAAAAGCAGGACTGTGAGGTTTATTCCTATAAATCAGTCTCCAGGACTATTTACGGTTATTCTCGTTAGAGTTGTAGATCTTAATAACCTCTATGTGCCACACTTACTCCAAAGCTCTGGGAGATTGCACTAGAGATCTCGATGTTAAGGAACTGAAGGCTTCATTTGGCATTGCATTCCTCAGCTTCCTCGTCCATTTAAAAATTAACAGTTTTTGTCATTGCAAATGAGGCTAAGAATATACTTGGGCCAATTAAGCAATTATAATTATACCACCAAGTGCCAATCGCTTCATTTATTTTGCTATCCCAGGTAAAGGACCAGCAACTCTTTTGTATTCATGATGTAGAAAGCACCTTTGTAGACCAGCCTATGTTTCCTCGCTCTTTTGATAATGCTTTTAGGGTAAAAACACCTCTTTGTGAGGACAGTCCCATTATAAAGTGATATGCTTAATCACAGCCAGCACTTCCTGAAAAGTTTCAATGTTTATTACATTAGCTAGTCTTAAAAATGGAATACAAACCAATTTTAATCAATATGCAGTAATAAATAAATATTAAGGAACTATACCACTAATGTACAGGTAGCCCAATTAAAGCAACAGCATTTGCTGCACTTACATACCTTAATTTTCCCTACAAAATCCTTATTGAACCACTACTTTTTAAAAAAATTGCATTTGCAATTAGAAACACTGAAGTTACATTATCGATTTTCTGCTAAAAACCTTTTTAGTAAACAAGCACAAACTACATTCATTAAATGTAAGTGCTTGGAGCTATGGTGTGAAATTCAATTCAGCCATTATCATGAATTACACTGATTATTGCTGTAATTATTTTCTCTTGGATACAACTGCATTTCTGTTCCTTCCTAGTTGTGTTGGACATATAACCATGTTCATTTTATAGCTAATAATACTCAACTGTAGTTTCAGCAATTACTATCACTTATACAAATCATTAAGTTAAGCTATGGGTACCCAGTAAAATAAAAAACAAAGTAAGTAAAACATCCTCTTTTTTTTTTTTTTACCTCTGAAATAACTAATGGCATTGGCAACAGGGGAAAATTACCAATGTTAAATGATTTATATTAGAAAAAGTGATCACCTGTGATACACTTTCACTGATATTTTGGTCACAGTCAACTCATAGCTATCCATTTAAACCCTGCCAGGTAAACCATACTTCTGCCTTCGCACGCAGGCTCATGGAACAATCACTTCTTTAAACTTTATCTGCTGAGAGAACAAACTTTTCTCGAGGGCCGTTTACACACCAGCAGGCCACAGCCAAAATTAAATATCCCAATCATTCGATCCATTAAAAGAATTTATTTCACAGATCATTTCAAGCATGGCAACAAAAAAATGTTTTACAGTCGGAGGCCCTTTCCCAAACCCAGTGAGTGCAATCAAGAGGTTGTATTGCCGGCAGTGGCTATTGCTCTTCAGCCCAGATCACCTGGCATATTTTAGGACAAATCCATGTGTCGATTTCAAGTGTTACTCGAAGAAGAAGTCCGGTATCAGACACTATAATAAAGGTTATATAAAGCAGTTATTTCTGGAACAGATACTGTAATAAAGGTGATGTCCTCAAAAAGCTGTTATTTCTAGAATGGGGTAAAAGCAACCAGTGAATAACATGCTGCAAACCAGTAAGGAAAAAGAAGCTGTTTGGCTCATGGTAGCACAGCAAAATTATACCTTGCAGAGAGTCTCCTGGAAAATCAGACGCTGCTGCAGAGGGAACTGAGGTCTGCACACATCCGTGCTTCTGCCTGCTCCTCTGGGTTCCAACCACCCTGTCCAGGAATGAAGGATTTGTGACCATTTGCCTGATATTTGTATATAGCAGCGTGGATGTACATCACATCAAAAAATGCTCACCGGGGAATTCACATGCTACTTGTGGATAGAAAAGGTTTCTGTACTTGTACATAGAAAAAACTCCCAAGAAGCTGCTGAACCAAGAGTCCAAAGCAGAGTATGTGCAAGGAGCAGGATGGTAGCCTAAGTTTGACATAAATGTGGCAGTCTAAAGAGTCTGACAAATAAATTGGTCCCAATAAAATTTGGACTAATAAGGGAAAACAAATATATGTGAAAAAAAAATCAATGTCTTTTAGTATTGGGTGTAAAATTCAAGTTCAGCCTCTGCTGTTCCTCAATCCAGACCAAAAAAAGCAAGGCTCTGGGGGTTCCCAGACCCGGGCTCCTCCAGCAGCTTCATTTGCATCTAAGTAAATTTTTGCCCGGCTGCTCATGTCCCCTGGCTCTGGCAGACTCTGCATTCTTACACCATTTCACGCAAGCAGAAGCTTTGCCCTGGAGATATTTTTAGCAAAGGAGGCATTTATGCAACCTGTTGGCCATGCCATTATCTTTCAGAATATTTTTTGGGTTCACCCCAAGTTTCCCCTCTGTTTCTTGTAGGAAATCCAGTTCTCAACTGACTTTACACGTCACTGTAAATGCAAACAACACAACAGTGAAGATCATTTGAATGTGACCTAGAACAAACATGGAACAAAGTCTTTTACTACAGACACACTAGTTGTGTTAGAGGTTTCTGTAGCTTCATCATATCTACTTCAACGTACGCATTAACAGACTCATTCTTATCTCAGTCATATTTTAAATCTTTTTCCTTTTCTTTCTTGATGGCCCAGGGTAGGCCAAAGACATTCCAAAACAAAACCTGGTCTTTCTCTTACTTGCAGCCATCGCTGTATCTCACATAATGGGTGCTAACGCCAGCGGGTACCATCACTCATTTACTAAAGGCATTATTATCTATTTGCTTGTGGCTGCCTTTCAAAAGCAATGCCAATGTCCACTGGGGACATGAAAATTCTGGAATGAGATGCAGTTACAGCGGTTTATTTCAGATTACCCACAGAAGTGACAAAGAGCTCCACCCTTCTGGCTATTCCCCAAGATATTGTCTATGTCCTATTAGCCACATTAGCCTCACCTTGAGGAAGAGCACCCACAATATTTTCCCCTGTAAATATAAAGAAAGAAATAGCTTGGAGAACTAGGCAGCCAGCTTAGAAGATCCCTTCCACAACCATGGTTCTCCTGAACATGCTGCCAAACCCATCAATGATCAGTCTGCACTAAAGCACTGGGGCACTGACCTTCAGTGCAGAGTCCTGGGCATGTTTCTAGCTCTGCTGCTAGGGAAGTCCTTCAAACTATTCCTCCCTCAGTTATCCTCACTTATAAAAGAGGGAAAGTGATATCACCTTTTTTTTCAAAGCAATGAGAGTTTCACCATCACTTTTGAACTTTTCAGTGAAGATCAAATATATGGAAGTCTCTGTACATAGAGTATGAGAAAAAAATATTTTTGCTGTATTTTCAAAAATGCGAGTACTTTAAGAGCAACACATGCAGACTTTGTGAAGAAATAAAAATACCACCTTGTCTCCCAAATCTGAGAAAAGAGTTTGGAAACCTGGGACAAAATTCAATGGAAAGTTTAAAACCACTATATTCTTACTGGCTCTCCAGCTATACTATGTGTTAAATTAGAAAGTATTTAATAAATAACAAGGAAATCCCACCCAAAATGCAGTCATTAAATACACAAGAAGACAATGGACATTCCCAGATATCTTCTTCATATAGGAATCTTTCCTCTGGCCACTTTGAAACCATGTAACATAACCTTCAAAGCAGTGGAAGATGTGTTGTAGAAGTTCTGCTTAGCTAACCATGAATACTAATTGCAGGAAGAACGATCTGCCTGGGGCCAGAGGGCATGAGCTCAACCAACAGGCACAAAAGTTTCATCGTGCTCTTGCAAACAATGGAGAAGGGTGCTGCTGGGGAGCATAAAACAGCCTCCCTGAAAGGGGATACCTCCCAAACCTTAACAAAACTCTGGGGGATAGAAAGAAATCTCCTTATCAAAGTAGCGTTTGATAAGAAAGGATGAGTAATAAAGGATTTTATACCTATGTTTGCATTTGTCTCGGTATTCCCACATCACAGATAGCACTTTTATTATTTGGTTTGACTGTGCAAAACACAGTTGGCCTCAGTCCAGCCAACCCTTTTGTTTCCTTTGCTGATGAACCACTCCAGCTATTCCTCTTGGTTCATCAAAAGCTCAGCAGTTCCTCCACCATATCTCACTGATTTCTTCTTTGTTGAAACGATCATACACAGGGATATCCCCACCATAGCAGGCAATCATAGAATCATGAAATGGTTTCAGTTGGAGTTGACCTTTCAAGGTCACCTTGTCCAACCCCCCTGCAGGGAGCAGGGACATCTGCAACTAGAGCAGGTTGCTCAGAGCCCTGGCCAACCTCACCTGCAGTGGTTCCAGGAATGGGGCATCAACCACCTCTCTGGACAGCCTGGGCAAGGGTCTCACCACTCTCATTGTATCTAGCCTAAATTTTCCCTCTTTTAGTTTAAAACCATCACCCCTTGTCCTGTCACAACAGGTCCTGCTAAAAAGATTGTGCCTATCTCTCTTATATGCCCTCTCTAAGTACTGAAAGGCCACATTAAGGTCCCCCCAGAGCCTTCTTTTCTCCAGGCTGAACAACCCCAATGCTCTCAGACTTTCTTCATAGGAGAGGCACTCCAGCCCTCTGATCATTTTTGTGGCCCTATGCTGTCTATGCTGGCACTGAAACTGAGCTTTGGCCATAGCAGCAGAGTTCAGGCTTTTTCCGGACTGCTTATTCCCACCTTGGCCAAAAAGAAGAGGTGTATTGCTTCCTTTGCACCTTTCAGAGACCCTTTCTCCAGCATAAAGCCCAGGAGCCCTGGTGGGGATGGCCACCTGTAATCAGGATCTGAACTGAAATCTAAATCCCAGCTGTGGGAGAGAGTATGAGATCACATCAGAGGTAGAACGAAGAGGTCAATATGACACTCTCCAGAAGATTTTCAATAAATATGTGAGTCAGAGGTACAGCAAACCTAGAAGAATAGGAGCCAGTGAACTAAAGCCATTCTTCACAGCTTGCAGCACAGCAAGTAGGATGAGCAAAGCAAAGCCTTGTGCAATGACTCACAAGGATGTCCACCAGGTCCTGTTTGCTCCATTTATCACATGTTTGCCTTCAAGACCAACATGTGCCAAAGCTGGTCTGGTTTTGCCATTCCTCTAATGGCAGGTGAGACACCTTTGTTTAGTACCTGCTCTCCAAGTGCCTTTCTTAGAGGTTTTCTGTGTTGAGAGCAGAAATTGATGTTCATTGCTTGGTAAGTGAAAACACTCTCCCTCTTAACTTGCAAGATGATCTGGCTGGCAGCAGTATTATGCACCTTGAAGTCAATAGATGTCACCATATCGAATCCTGCCCACTCGTTAAGGGCTCTACATGCTTCATCCAGGCAGGGCAGGAGATGTAAAATCCATACCCTGCAAGAACGTGGGCAGTCGAGACGCTGAGGCTTGGGTGAGGGGAGGAAGATGAGTCAGCTTTCAAACTTGAGGACATGACCTCCAGATCACAAACCCTCTGAGTGGTGAACTGTGAAGGGCTGGAAGAGTATTCAAGGTGGGAGGATCATGGTGTCCTTGTAGTGGTGTGCATGCTACACTATGAGATGCTGCTGACGATGGGGATCCTGGGCTCAGTGGACCTTAGGAAAACAACATTCATCTTTCTTTCTTACAAATGACTCAGATGCATTCAGTCCTGTCTTGAGACAAGGAATGAGCTCAATGACCTATTTTCTAGAGCTCCATTAATTTGACAGAGCCGGATGGGATATGATTTTAAAAGACTTCATGTCCAAAGAGAGAGTTGCTATCACTATTTCAAAGTCAAATTCATCTCCCAAGTCCAGCGTTCAAAACTGCAGGATGCAAAACCACGTTTGAAACACCAGTAACACTTCCATAGTTTTCTAACGAGTTTAATGATAATCCCACTGATAGCACCTCTGTGGTGCCCACCAACTGCAACACTATCAGGAAAAAAAGGAAGTTTCTATTACTGGATCAGGGGATTTGTAGAGAGAAGTAAAATAATCAGAGGAATTGTGCCTGAAAAGCCAGCCTGTCATTTTTCAAAAGCAATACAAGTGTTCACTGGACCTTGTTTTCTAACATAGATTGGGATGGGATTCGCTGTGCCCTGGCTAAACCCTGCTCCCACTGAAAGCAAGAACAAACCAACGCTGAGTGTTTTTTGGAAAGCGAAGTTATATTTTTTCTTTCCATTTGGGATGTGTGCAATGGGACTCGGGAGAAGCCAAAGCCAGACTTTCAGGCAACGGCTGGGAAGTGAAGCAAACAAGCACATAAACAAACAAAATCTCCTGCTTGTCTAAAACAGTTCTAAAAGGAGGGTTGTTTCCTTTTCTTGCAAAGCTGCTGGTTGGGCAGAGAAAAGGAGAGGATGGGACAGTTGGGGAGGAGAGTGTACGTCCCACTCCATGGAAATCAGAGGAAGTTTTTGTTGTAGAGGGCTCTCGTGTAGGCAGAGCACGGGACCAAGTCTGGTAGAAATGATCTGGCAGAAATATTTTGCCTTCGAGGCTTCCTATGAGATAAACAGCAAACTAAGAAGCGCACCGTGATGGTGTTGCCCACCTTCAAAAGAATGGAAAACCTAATTAGAGAAAGAAATGTCCCGGGATAAGTCGATTCCCCTGACAAAACATCCAGCTGCCCGTGGAAATGATATGCATGAAGGTTAGCGGGATAATATTGTTAACTTAACCTGCTCGAACACATCTTCATAGAACTTTGCTTTTTATTTGTTATTAAGAAGAATTGCAGCTGAGGTTTTTCCTCGTGCCTTGTAGTATTTGGGTCTGTACAATTGAAGTACTTAAAATGACATTTATATGACTGCTAGCAATGGTTGATCAGTTAGTGTGACATGGTGCAGATAAAAGCTCCAATTAGGCCTTAACTGTTTACTTAATAGAAAGACCTGTTAGGAACAAGAAGGATTGCCTGTTAGCAGAAGAACAGAACTTTTTCACGTGGCAGATTATCAGTATTCTTTAGATTCACACATAAACAAGGCTGAAATGCAATTACATTTTCCACAAGGACCCAAATGCTTTTAACCTTTTCAAGGTGAAAGAGGAAGAAAAAAAAAAAAAACAACTGAGACTGCTGCTGAATTAGGTCCAGCTAGCTCTTTTTTTTTTTAGTTTTTGTTTCATTTTAATAATGGTTTAGTCTGTTTCACAGCCTGTGGCCTCTTCAGACCTGTTACTTTTAAAGATATAGCAGATGCTTCCTAAATGGAAAGGAAATTGTAATGATGCAAATCCCTATTCACATGATTTTCCAAATAGGTTTGAGCGCTACAAGCTGTATAGGGCAGGTGGGGTAGTGTTACTGACAACCAAAAAAAGGTAAACTTGAATACAAATAGACAAATCAGGCACACGTGTTCGTTTGAAAGTTTGCAGTCAGCTCCTCAGTCTGCGTCTGAGAAAATAAGCTATTATCGGCACTGAGCGTCCTTCTCAGCGTCAGAAAGCTAGAAATTAACTTAATTGCTGAACCGCACCTAAAATCAGCTGCTTTAAACATTACAATTTGGCTTTTAGGCTCATCAAAATTCCAAATATGTTAAAATTCCAATTGGCAAATGTGCTAAATGAACGCTTTGAAACCACAATATTTAACCTGTTGGCTAATCTGATGTCAAGTGAAAACAAGACAAACAACATGGAAATCATATACTGCACAAAAAGCCACAGCAATTTAGCCAAAAATCTTTAGTGTGGAGGTGCCATGAGGAATTCTGAAGTTTGGTTTCATTACAAGCCCTATTATGTCTTTCCTCATCCTAATAATTCATATAGATTAATCTGGATAAAGAGGAAGTTTTTCCATTTAGGAGTTTGTTGAAACTTTCTTTGTTTTATAAATGTAGTTTTGCAAATCCTTCTACTTTCACACAAGCAACAGATTTGCATCTGAAAGCGAATTGGCTTAATTTGGTAACGCAGGCAGTCACGGTGCAGCCCTACAGTGCAGCTGAAACTACCTTGGAGAGGTGTTATTCTGAGCGGTTGTTGTAGGACTGGTCAGAAAACTAGTTAAAATACATCTCTCCTAATTTCCCCCCTCCCAATAACCTGACATCTCCCGGTAATCTGACTTCATACAGGTAAAAATGCTTCTTTTTGGCAGGGATTAACAAAAAGACAAAGAAAACCAACCACGCACGGTATAGTCGGTCGGTAGTGATACTACCATCAGTGAAAAACCTTCTTCTCACATCAAAAATGAATGAAAACACCCACGGAGCACTAGCCAAAAATGTTACTTTACAGAGGTTGTTTATTTTTGTTCCTTCTCCCTAACACTAAGATCTTGAAGGAAGTAAGCAAGACAGAAACTCAGCATAAGGCTTTTGACAAACTTTTCTCGAAACTGCTCAGAAGAGGTTGTTATAAAAGGCAGTGAGAGGTGATTAATCAATTAAAATATTGCTGTGGATTAGAAAATAATTTGCACTAACCAAGTTCAGAGAAATATCTGAGAAACCTCATAAGTAGACAAATTGACTAGATGACTGCGGTGACAGTCAATATTGACCAACTCAAGGCATGGGGAGAGCCATTTGAATTCATACATAGAATTGCCTGTAAACACACACCTTATACTGAATTACTTGTGTTTAAAAAAAAAAAAAATTCTGCAATGCACAATCAACAGTGGTGCTAAAAACCTTCTGTACACCAAAAAAATCTCTACTGCTTTCTGTGCAATTTCAACTTTGCATTTGCAAGTCACTGCCACGCCTGGTACCAGTACACTACAGACAGGCTGTAAAGGAACGGCACAGAAAACACTGAGAAATGATGAAAATTGGTGTTTCATCGATGTTTACAATCCTGTACAGCTTCCTAATCATGGGATCTGAGTGTAGATTTAGCAGCTACTCAACACAATAAAATATGCTTAATAATTTACCAACATCAAGACCACTGGCTCTGCATTCTTCGAGACCTGCATGTCAGCTTGGACTAAGGAATAACCTCTGGTTTGTATTTCCCAAGTGTCAGGGCTGGCTGTGCAGCTCTTCGCTGCTGGTCCATATACCTCTGAAGGAAGAGGTAAAAGCAGAGGCTTTACTTCATCAACATGGAATTGGATTGTTGGTGTGTGCAAGTGAAGACTGCTAAAAAATGGTGCAGGCAAATTTGAGGAAATACAGAAACAGTACAACGAATGCCCATCCTAACTGCTCAAATTGAAGGGTGTAATTCAAAGACCAAGAAAAACTAATTGTCACAAATAGCCACCAAATCTTTAATGACGACATGAGAGCTTTTGTTAACCAAAACTTGGTTTTAGCATTTAGGAATTTTCAAGGTGGAGATGCCAAGGCAAGTAAATCAAATAATCTCAGAAATTTGTTTTCTTATTCAGTTAGGCTACATAGTAATGGTAATTAAATACGTAAACAAAAGGTAAGGAAAATATAAATATTTACCTTACTGGTTAGAAACAGGTGAGATCTCAGTGCTCTGGAAACATACAGAAAACCATCTCTGTATAGCCAGCCATATTTCCATAGGAAATCTTCTTTTTACTTTAACATTCTGGAAGCAAAACAGCAGCAAAAAGAAGGTCTGATACAAATGCAGATGTCACTGTCTTCTAGCCTTATCCAAACAAATACCTTCTAGCACATGTGGCATCGCTTTGGGCACACATGGGCACACAGCGTGCTTGGAGAAAGGAAATGAGAGTTCAAAAAACTAAAATCTCAGTAAACTGTCAGCCTGCTGCTGCAGAAAAGACAATATCCACAACTCATTGCCTTTCTGATTTTGTTCTTTCTTCTAATATCTAACTAAACATTTCCCAGCTTTCATTTGTAGGGTTCTATGAGACTGAATATTTCACTATCAAAGTTAGCAATTCCAACAGGAAATTGTTTTCTGGGGGAAATATTTTTGTTTATTTCAAATTTTAATCATTTTTCATTAAGCATCCTTAAATAGGAAGCTTACTACACATGAATTTCACACATTTAGAAGGGAATTAATAACTTATATTGAACTCTTATCAACAGGACACATTAATAGAAAGTATCTATTCTGTTATAGCTGCTTGGCTTGCTAGGGCTTCTGCTTTTTCAACAAATTTTGGAGTATTCCTTTATGATGTTTTGGCATTCGAACACACAGTGAAATTGCTTTTTGAGTAAAATATGACAGAGGACCTCTAGTTCTAAATACTTCTAATTAGTTTCTGCTGTAATGGTGCAGTTAATGTAAGGCACCATTAAAAAATCTCCAGCAGAAGGGAAGTTGCAAAGCCTGGAGCCCTTGCTGAGCTGGGGACCAGCTCAGGATCCCCTCCAGACTGACATGATTCATGATCAGCGGGGCTGGAGAGGCACCAGCCTTCCTCCCGCAGCCCTCGCCCTGCTACGATGGGATGCAAAGGGCGAATATACCCCCATCACAGCACATGACACCAAACTAATGGTTACAAATGTGTTTTCAAGAAGAAGGAGGAGGGGGAAAGGGCTTTAGAAAAGCTTCTATTCTACTGTATGGGAGAGCTTTTGTCTTTTTAAAGCAGCTTTTTTTAAAATCGTCTCTAAAAACATCCCTGTTCAATACTACACTGAGAAATGCTGCCTAAAATAGTGTAATTCATTTCTTACGCCAAAATCAACAGCAGCATTTTGCAAGCAGCAGCCAAATAAAACAAAGCAAGGATTAAATCAAGTTAACACCTTCTAGGTTTTCTCCTCCTAGAGAAAAGCGGGGTTTTGTTTTCCTGACTGTCTGCTTCCTTCACTCTCTTTTTCATTTCACCCTGTGTCTTCTGTGCTTGCGAACACTCCATGTTGTGAGCATGGCTGGGCAGACACGAGACAACAAAGCACACACACAGAAACGACGGGATGGATCCTCACTGAGAGCAAAACTCTGCCTGGGCTGGTGCAGAGTCCCGGCCAAGGGAACGGCTGCGCAGGGGTCTAAGGGGATGAGGATGCTCGGACCATGCCCCCCAAGCCCAGCTCATCGCGTAACATGCCAGGCTGAGATTGGCACTAGGGCCAGGCTTCTCCTTCCCACCTCCTGTTACTTCTGCCATGAGTAGAAAAGAAAAGGAAAGGTGCTGTTCTGCAGCAGCTCCACCAGCTTATCAGAATATACTGATTTTGTCTAATAGCCACAGTCTATGCTGGGACTGCAGTTATTTTTCTTAGACCCACTTTTTGGTGACCAACATCCACTAATTCAACACTAACAGGCTTTCACCCTATTGAATAGCCATCTAAATCAAGTAAGGCACTGCTTTCACAACACAAACATGGGCACAAGCAGAGACAGGCTGTAAAGGCAGAGCACAGACGTTTACTTCTTTTCACTCGATACCAAAAGTAAAATCAGCCAGAATTCAGACCCAAAAATATGTGCCGTAGCACTAGTTTTCTTTAAATTCCCAGCTATAATAATGTCATTTTCCTTTTCCAAATGAGGAAATTTCCCAATATCATCTCAGACTGGCTCTGTAAAAGTGGCTTCATGCTGATCCAGTAGCATTTCAGTGACAGCAGAGCCCACCTACAACGTACCTCTGCTTTCAGCAAGGTCTGGACCAAGAAGTCTTCTGAGGTCTCTTCTAAACTAAACCATTCTGTGATTTGATACAAACCCAACACCAGGAAGAGTTGTTAACCTTTCCTTCATGCTTATTCAATGCAAAGATCAATGATAGACATGTTCCTGAAAATTACCCCCTGACAACTGAAACTCCTGCTGCTATACATTTCCACCTTCTAACAGGATGGAATCACCATCCTTGAAAGTGTTCAAAAATGAACAGATGTCGTGCTCTGGGATTTGGTCTAGCGGTGAGGGAGATGTTGGGATGAAGGTTGGACTTGATGATCCTAGAGGTCTTTTCCAATCTAAATTATTTTATCCACTAGACCATGTCCCAAAGCAGGATTCCACCACTGCCCTGGGCAGCCTGTTCCAATGCCTGATCACTCTTTCTAGTAAAGAACTTCCTCCTAATATCCAATCTAAACCTCCCCTGGCACAACTTGAGGCAATTACCTCCTGTGCTGTCGTTAGCTACTTGGGAGAAGAGACCAGCACCAGCCTCACTACAACCTCCTTCTAGGTAGTTGTAGAGAGCAATGAGGTCTTTATACATTCTATATATGTTAATTTGCTGTTGAAGAAACGATCAGTCTTTCACATCTGCTTCTTTACTGATAACACCTATGGTTTATACAGATACAAGAATAAATACTAGGTCAACCAAGACGTTAGCTCTCAATAAAAATTATTAAATATTCCCTCCCCGGGTACTTATATTGTCACTATAAAGTTAGTTAGAAGGATTTCACCCAGTAGTTTGTGACTTTCTAAGACTTTAAGAAACAAAGCAGCAA
Source organism: Eurystomus gularis (assembly GCA_013400335.1). Lineage (NCBI taxonomy): Eukaryota > Metazoa > Chordata > Aves > Coraciiformes > Coraciidae > Eurystomus > Eurystomus gularis. The sequence continues at coordinate 45,967 of VZZY01001020.1, read as the reverse complement.
GTCTTCAGCAGGAACACTTACATAACATCATCCTGTAGTCAGTGGAGATGGAGCAATCACCAAAGCTGGTGACCTGAAATAGGAACCAACACACACAAATAGCTTACTGAAATGGTTACAGCAGTGGGGAATCTTTCCAGCCTGAAAACACAGCTCATCTGCTTTCCTTATGTCCTCAGTACAGAGGCATGCTAAGAAGCATTGACTCAGATCCCCTGAACACAACACAAGACTCTTGAGGAATGGCTTTTGGTGAATCTTAGTTGGTTACACACTGAGTGACTAGCAGATTGGAACACAAGAAAAGGTTTTCCTCCTTTCTTCCTAGCTAGATCAAACCTCCCTCAAGGCAGGAGTCTCTGCTTGAAAACGAATGCTACACACAAACCCGTGCTCCAGGTAGTGCATTCGCAATGAGATGTAAAGTGACATCCATCTTGATTTAATGCCGCTCAAGAGCCATCGGGATTCTGAGCAGCACTTGGACACAATCCAACAGCGATGATTGTGCATTGCAGGCCTTAGAAACATGTCCCAAGACCACAGCTCTCTCCTTTCCGACAGTAAGTAAAATATATCCCACAGGCTTCTTATGTTATACAGCAATCAGGTTCTCCAAATCTATTCACTGGCTGCAGAGCATCTCATTTCCCAGTTTCTTTCTCTTCCACTGTGCTCACTGTTCCTATTCGGTCCTAACAGCTGCATATCTCAGTCAAAAATCAAACTTTTTGCAGACAAGCCAGGCTTCAGAGATGCGGAGAAGACATAAGAAATACCAAAGACAAAAGACAGCTAAGCCTTCTGCTCCTGCCTTAGTGTGAACGTGACAAATCAGATCCAAGCACTGCCTGTCACACTTCCCCATGCTTGTTTCCACAAGTAATAATTGGATTAAACTCATTTATATACATCTTCTCATTATTTTATCTCTTTCAATCTCTCAGTCTGACTTTAAGGAAAAAAAAAATAAGGCGGAGTGAGGCAGTTCTGACACTTTGAACCAGATGGAGTGGGCCATAGGGTAGAACAACCAGACTCTGAGCTTCTTATGCTGTAAATGTATCTCATAAGTGAGTAAGCACGAGGGAAAGGAGGCACAGGTTTGTGTGCATCTGTGTGCGTGGGCACACATGAACTTTCCTCTCATCTTAGTTTTAAACTGCTGGAGAAAATCTTCAAAATGGGCAACAGTCGCAATGCAATCAGACAGACAGACTGTCTGCAGCAAAACGATTTAATTCGGTCCTGTTGCCCCTTCTGAAAAATGATGTCGACAGAAGATAAGGAGACAGAGGGTTTAAAATTGTTCTATCAGAACCAGTTGCCTGTTAGGAAGCTTATTCCAGGCAATTCAAAATTGTTCCGCTTTTTTTACCAGGCAATTGCCCATCAGGAGGACTGTTTGTAACTGAAGTAAAGGCTAAAATGGTTTACGTAGCAGGAGAGGTACCATGGATTTGTACATATTCTGTACGACAGACAGACCCTCCTGTGCATATTCCCCTGCCCTTGTTTTGCTGTTCCTTCTGTTTGCTGCTGAAGCGTCTTCTTCCTGAGAGTCTGTTTATTAGCTGAAAATAACATGAGCTTTTTCTTATTTGTTTTCCAAGGCAGGCAATTCAAATAATCTCAGAAAATTGTTTCCCTATTCAATAACGTAAGACCAAATCTTGTCATTTACTAATGAGCTGAGATGGATTGACTAGGGGAAGACTAAGAGATTGATATGGCTGTAGCTCATCCTCTCCAGTGCCACAGATTGTGGCATGCCTTTTGCAGAGGGACAGCCACCAGCCAAGGATGGGGGCATCTCAGGAGGGATCACTGGTTGAGGAACTCCTTCCTCGCTACTAAATGCAATCATTCCTTTCTAACTCGTACCTTATGGTGGCTACCTCAGTTTTGAGGTTGTTTGTACATTCATGCTTGTTCATGGTAAAGAAAGCTGTGTTGAGAGGATCCTGTATGTACAGGTATATTAGTGTACAAACCAACGGTATTTGGAAGTGCCTGAGCCTGGCCAGTCCAGGTCTCTAACTCTGGGGTACTTCTCAACAGCTAAAGGAGAGCTGCAAATAACACCAGCCAGCAGAGCTGAAGGAGCTTTCTCCTCATCAGGATCTGGTCGAACAAAAGGGCTAAAGCCAGAAGTCGGGAATGGTCTTGCACTCTCCATCCTTTCTTGCCTGTTTATTTTCTGTTAGTGTTTTCTCTCTCCACTTCTCTGTCCAGTATCTTTTCAGAGGAAGATCACCTCGAAGCTCTGGGGTGCTCACAAGAAAAATATTCATTATTTTGTTAAAAGCAGAGTTGGAAAAAGCAAAGCCGAAGTAATTAATACCTGATATTAGCAGATGTCATTTCCATCTGCAGGTCTTCCATCTGAGCTCCTCCATCAAGTTCTTAGTAACATCCAGACCCCAAAGATCACCAGCACCATTTTGCCACCTGCCCTTGCCATCTGAAGGCAACACATCTCTGTTCAGCAAGGACTGGATAGAGATTTCTTTCTTTCAAGACCCATTTTGCACCTCTGCATTAAAGGGAACATGAACTGACAGGGTGGCAAGGTAACACAGACAGCAGGTGTTGAACTAAGGCTGAACACCTTCAACTTTAATGGGGCATGGTTTGTGCTTAAAAAAGGTAATGGCTGTAAAGTAAAAGACATTTGTTTATCAGCCAGAGTAATTTTTATTGATGCTCATTAGCCATTCAAGACTATATGGCCTACCCAGATCTATTTTATTGTCTGCTGCAAGAAAAATTTCTATATCAAGCCTTAGCATACAATAAAATTGTTCTTTAAAGAAGATTTTTTTTTTTTTAATGAAGTTAGTCCACAAAAGCTGAATAAGGTATGAGACACTGGTGAGGCCATTCAAATTCAGACCAGGTACAGACCTATAACTTGGTTTATGGGTAGTTTATGTGTATCATAACCATCAGTTAGGAATTTGATTATCTATGTTTGGAATATCAGTGGGTAGACAACCATGAAAGACATTATTATACACACTGTCCCATGTGGGCAGGTTCTTGATAAAGGAGGGCTCCTAGACATATTTTGTTACTATGAATGACAGACATGAGAAACATCAGCCCTCAGTACTGAAGACCAATGTTTCCCCATCAGTCAGTAGTCTATTCGTGAAACAAGAGGAACTGTGGTTTCACACACAGGTTTGCTTTTAAAGACCTCATGGCAACCGTTGTCTAAGTGCAATCTGTTTCTGGTCAGTACAGCAACACCAAGACAGAGAACAACTATTCAAGAAAGCTTATGAATACAGGCCAGCCCCTTCCAGATTTAGGGCAGCCCTGTGTCCATCTCCCTGCTCAGAGCTGCCCCAGAGCTGCTTTACCCACCCACAGAGCAGCGTGACATCAGCCCTTGGACACCACTCCTCATGCTTGGATTTAAGGCAGTGAGCACAAGGCTCTCTTCACCTCCTCATCCCTGAAGTCCTTAAACAATTCTCTTCTCTGCCAAAAGGCTGAGTGCTGAAGGTTGTTTTATGAGTGAGCGTAAAGCAATCCCTGAATGAGGAAAGTGCAAAGGTGGCTCTCATAGACTCATGGAAACAAACACTATTAGATCACCAAGTCTGCCCTTCTTCAGATGATAATATGGAATTTCATACGACAAACCCTTCATCGAGCCTAATAATTTGTGTCTGACTTACAGCAAGAAACTGAAGCCAGATCCATCCACTCTTGAATGGTGAGCCTGGTTGGGCTTTGGTGCGTATGACAAAAAGATGTGGTGGATTCCCTGGCTCTTAATGTTTCAAATCTTGCCTGAACATCTCTGAAAGACCGGTGTTAACCAAACACAAGTCATGTGGCTTAACTCAAGATGGGGTGAAGTTCTCCATAGCCTATAATGCACAGGGTGCCCTAATCCACAAGATAAACTCATTCTGCACCTTACTCTACAAATATCACCAGTATATCCTATGGCAAAGACTGCCACAAACTAGTGCAACATTCCTGTTCAAGGCATGAACGTGGAGCAGCCTGGGGTCTGCTCCTGCATCTCACGAGGTCAATGGGTGGTTTTGTCATTAAATTCAATGCCAGCAGAAATGACGCTAAGATTTTTCCAGTTCAGATGTCAGCTATTAATTTGGATGATGGTTATTTGATTCCAAGAAAAGTCAGTGGAATCAAGTTAAAAAGACAGAGATATATTCATATATCCTTAAACTGGGAGACACCGCAACTCACTGATAACCTAAATTAGATTGAGCTAGTGCTATCTCTAATTAGGATCTTTCACTATGAACAAGGAAAGAGGACAAAGTGGATTAGCAAAGGAAACAGTACATACATTGGCTCAAAACAATAACCAGAAATGCTCGCTTCCATGTCAAGATGTCATGCATGAGGAAAAAAAATGTTTCAAAAATTATCTTACTAAGGAAAATTCTGAAACTACTCAGAATCAGAGAGACTCACTAGAAACGTTGGTGATATTTATTAACTAATTAGCTAAATGACCTTTGCGTCATTTTTACACACAGTTTTCTTTCATAAATATTTCATGAATTACATGTAATTATTAGTAACATCAACTTTAGTGAATTAATTACTGCCAATTCCTATTAATAAAATGCATCTTGCAATAAATAATGTTAGTTTATTACAGAGTATTGGTCTCGGAGGGATTCACATCTGTCAGTTGCCTTCTACTTCAGGCTAAGAGAAAGGTAATCAAATAACTCTAATTATTGTACTAAATATATCACCGTTTGTTTAAAACGTCAATGGGAATGGATAAAGGCATTTGTAACAATCTGAACCAAGCATCCTAATCCACAGTGGTGTGAGTGCATCTGACAAAGAGCCACGTTACTGTCAGGATACCAGCTGATGTCTGGGGTTAACAGACAGAAGTGTCAGCAAATGGTTACTCCTCTGATTTGCTAACAGGTTTTTTGCCTACAGGCCATTGGCTTAGAGCTGCTCTGATAAAGCAGCAGTGATCGTAATCTGATGGCTCCTAATTAGCCCATGTGAAAGGAGTTTTGGAGTTAGTCCAGTCCTGCTAGACAAGATTCCACATACTGAATGATGCTACCACGACTGGTAGAATCATAGAATCATAGGATACCAGGTTGGAAGGGACCTCAAGGATCATCGGGTCCAACCTTTCTTACCAAAAGCACAGTCTAGGTAAGATGGCCCAGCACCCTGTCCAGCCAAATCTTAACCCAGTCCAGTATTGGAGACTCCACCACTTCCCTGAGGAGGTTATTCTAGTGGCTGATTCTTCTCATTGTGAAAAACTTTCCTTTTGTGTTCGACTGGAACCTCCCCAGAAGTAACTTGTACCTGTTACCCCTCTGAGACTCTGAGGCTATTGGACCACGTACCACAGGAGAGCAAAAACCGAAAAGTCCACTTTCCTCCTGCCTCACAGACAACTGCTGGGCTTTTTGGCCAAGCCTGTGTGCAACCTGTGACTTTCCAGGCTAAGGCCAGGTTGAAAAGCTCACCCTCGAGCAGTTCTGCTGCTTCTTTACGCTGTCCTGGAGGGTGGACCTTTCTCCAAACAGCTGCTCCTAGTCTCACATCTGGCAGGCATAAAGAGCAACCATCCTGGCAGTCTGCTCAGCTGCAGCATGGAGCCAAAAAGCAAAACCAGGGAGTTTTAATCTATTCATCGCCATTTCCACACAAGAACAGTGAATAATTCTCCAACACTATACTACTCAAAACTGCTTGACTTACCTGTCTGAATGTTGAAATATTGGCAAGTAAGACAAGCTTAACTTGGTGACCTCTCCCAACTTCTAAGCCCTGGAATAAACCACAAACTACCATGATTTTTCAGGGTTTTATACTGAAGCCTCTCAAAATGATATTATCTAAAAAAGGGTAATATGAGCAATTGACAGAGGCTGGGTTTCCTATTCTCCACGCCCATCCTCTTTTACTTTTTTCCTTCATCAGGAACCGTGATTTGTGGTTTCATCCATAGCCAGCTACATGATGAAGCTCTTGTAAACCCTACATCATAACCCTTCAGACTGGTAGCAAATACTAAACAGAGAAAACTGCAAAGACAATGGCAGAACTTCCGAATTCTCTGGATTTGGCTTCTGGTGCAGAGATATCTGTAATGCCAGTGCTTCCATGGCAAACTTGACCTTGTCCCTGGAGTCTAGAGCTTCACAGGAATCTCTGCCAAAGCTACATCCTTTGGTTTTGCTCTCCCCTCAGGCTGCTCATCATTTATTCTGGCCGAATCTTGTAATATTTCAGAAGAGGAAAGGAAAATTACTGCTTGGACAGGGAAGCCTGCTCTCTCGGGACCTTCTTTCCTCCCCTTTGCTTAAAGAGGCCGTGCTGAGGCTGTGGCACCATGCACACAACCTGCCCCATCTCCAGCCCTCCTGCAGCTGAGGTGCAGGGAGGTATCAGCCAGCTAGGACAGGCTGAAGAGTAGGGCAAAGAGGAACATAATGAAGTTCAGCAAACCCAAGTGTAGGGTCCTGCATGTGGGGAGGAATATCACCAAGCACCAGTACAGGTGAGGGGCTGACCAGCTGGAAAACAGCTCTATGAAGAATTACCTGGGAGTTCTGGTGAACAGGAGGTTAACCATGAGCCAGCAATGTGCCCTCATGGCCAAGAAGGCAAATGATCTCCTGCAGTGCGTTAAGAAGAGTATGACCAGCAGGTCAAAGGAGGTTCTCCTCTCACTCTACTCTGCCCTAGTGAGGGCACATCTGGAGTGTTGTGTCCAGTTCTGTGCTTCCCAGCTCAAGAGAGATAAGGAACTACTGGAGAGAGTCCAACAGAGGGCTCAAAGCTGCTGAGGAGACTGGAACGTTTCTCTGATGAGGAAAGCTTGAGAACCCTGGGGCTATTTAGCCTGGAGAAGAGAAGACTGAGAGGGGATCTGATCAATGCTGATCAACAGCTACAGGGTGGGTGTCAAAAGGATGGGGCCAGACTCTTTTCAGTGGTGCCCAGCAACAGGACAAGGGCACAAACTGGAACCCAGGAGGCTCCATCTGAACATGAGGAAAAACCTCTTTCTCATGATGGTGCCAGAGCCTGGCCCAGGCTGCCCAGAGAGGTTGTAGAGTCTCCTTCTCTGGAGAGATTCCAAACTGACCTGGATGCAATCCTGGGCAACCTGCTCTGGGTGACGCTGCTTTAGTAGGGGGGTTGGACAATATGATCTCTAGAGGTCCCTTCCAACCCCTGCCATTCTGTGATGCTGTGACCTGCAGCTGGACTTGCAGGCAGCAACTGCAGGCAACAAGGCTGATGGCTGCTTTGCCGTGGGGACATCCTGGCCTTTGCTCTCAGGCCACTGTCAGCTGCCTGCAGCTGTGCATTGAAATCATATGCTCAGAAGTCCTCTGCTCCCAGGAAATGATTCACATGCCCAAATGCCTGGGACTCCAGACCCATCCCTTGTGGCATATGTATGTGCCTGGCTAGGCTCTGTTTAGGTACCAGCTCCTTTGTCAGCAACAGTCCAAGAATATCCAAGTGAACTAGGGCCACCTAGGAAAGCTTTTAACAGGAATGACCTGGTGACATGCTTGGGAGATCTTTTGGAGCCTGGGAAAAACTGGCAGACAGGTACACTTGCTCCAGGGTCAAGACAACAGCTCGAAACACATCAGAGAACACAAGGAGTGCCTGCAGATTTGCAGCAGCGTGAAATGGCAGCAAAATAAGCCTAATTATTTTTACTTAAATGTGAAAGTGACTCAGTTTGGGCACTGATCATTATCTCCTGCATTGTGCCTGCTATCTCGGAAGAACCCTGCACCCCAACAGTTCCAGCAGCATCCTCGAAGGAAGCTAGAATTCTTCTAGCAGAGTTCACAGCTGAACATGGGTCACCACAGCTGAGGGGGGCACTCTCTGCACTAGAAGCTTGTTGTTGTTGTTGTTTTAAGAGAAAATTGCATATATTAGGCAGGCTTTGAAGTTATTACCAGACTGTAAGAACCAGAAGACATGAGCAGAACATTATAGCTGTTTTTAAAGATGAGGGAAGTGTTGACCTGCTCAGGTCTATCAAGGAGCTTTGGCTCTCAGAAACTTAGAGAAACAAGAGGAAGTAAAGCACCAACCAGATTTAGGTCACTCCCAAAATATTGCGGCAGTTGAGAGGGTGGTTACACTCCTCATAAATACCACTTCACACAAGTGCATTAATAAAAGTGAAGGCACTTTCTCAATGTATAACTTTTGAGACTGACTGGTAACAATGAGAATGATGCCCATCACCAGTATCATCAGTTCTGAGTGTAAATTCTGGGTGGGCGCCATCTTGGTGGGTTTCTATAGCTCTCTTGATAACAAAGCACAGATCTCCACTGGGACTTCCCAAACTCCGTTGTGCAAAAGCAACAGTAGATGGGTAACACCTGTAAAGTCTGATTTTGTACTTTGAAATGTATCTCAGTGAACCTCTGTATTATGGAATCATAGAATGGGATGGGTTGGAAGGGACCTCAAAGATCATCTAGTTCCAACCCCCCTGCCATGGCAGGGACACCTCCCACTAGACCAGGTTGCTCAAGGCCCCATCCAGCCTGGCCTTGAACACATCCAGTAATGGAGCAACCACAGCTTCCCTGGGCAACTTGTCCCAGTGTCTATTGTAAGGATGCAGCTGCCCCATTTATTTAAACACAATAAGCATTTAATGCATACATGTCCTGCCTTCTGAATAATATTGGGGAAAAGGTTTTACTCAAAGTTGACACCCATAAGGTGTAACCACCAGGTAGCAGGTTCTCCTTCTGAGCAGGTCTGAGTATTTGCTTTGAGTTGTAGCAGACTGGAGGTAACCAGTCACAGCCAGGCAGCTTTAAATCGTTTAATGTGAATGTACCAAGCTTGTTTCTTTTACCTGTCAGCCTCACTGGAGCAATATCTGAACACTCAGATTTCATTCATTCCCTATTCTTTGATGTAATCTTCCTCTAGATTTATACACTGAGTCGCAGACAGGAAAAGGAGATTTTACCACTGCGTGGCAAAGAATTTTTTTCAGGAGCTTCTTTAATTTCCCCGCACACTGTAGAATAGTACACTGCAAAATTGAGAGGCACATTTCTGAAAGTTTGAGGGAAAGAACTAGGAAGAAAATGGAGAAAATCTAGCTTAACAACTCTTTCAATTTTGAAAATCGCAATTTGACAGCAATCCTGTGGGCTGGGAAATAAACGTTCATGCCTTTGCCTCTATAGTCATTTGATTGATGTCAAATTGCTTAAGATGAAATAAAGAGTGAGATGCAGTCATATTTTTCCAGCTTCTTTCTGTAGAATTGGGGTCACAGTATTTGGGATCAAAAAGTTATTTATGACATTTATTTTCGACCGCTGATTGCACTTTAGCCTCTCAAAATCTTGGTTTTATCATGAAGATGTGCCTTTATATTTAGAACTTTGCAGCACCATGGTTTCTTAGACAGAAAATGTACACTTCTGATACCGGAGCCCATCATTTGAAGACTTAATCCTTCGATCACTATGGACTCTGATGCTGACCCTACAATACCCTTAAATGAACATATTTTAAAGCACGTAGGTAGTCTCACTGACTTCAAAGGGTACAAATGGAATATACTCACACTTAGGAATATATATCTTCATATTGATAAAGGTTCTTCATGGCCTTCTCCTACCAAAACACTCACGATGTTGCCAGGGTGAGCAGGACAAGTCTTCCCAACTAACTGTAACAAAATCTCTTCCAAAGACAAGAGAGCAAGCGAGAAGTCACACAAGACTTTGGTAACACACATCACCTTCCGTCCTCCTGCTCCCTCCCCAGCCACCTCTGATGGACAGTAAGGTTTTCCCCTGTACAACCAGATTTTTCTTTTATTTTATTTCCTCCTGCAAGGTGAGCACACAGAGTAGATGCATCTTGCACGTATGGCCACGAGTAACGTTGGCTGTGAAGTTGTTAGAAAGTCATAACGATGCTGGGTCTGGCTGCTACATAATAATTTCAGGCTGTAGCTTTCACAGGACTTTGCAGAGGAGCTGTGAGAGATGTGGAGAAGGTGAATTGACGTGCCCAAAGTCCACCTGCAAACCAGCTACACCCAGGTTCTGCTCATTGCCAGGCATCAAAAGCTGTAAGTCCAACTTCAAGTCACAGCAGAGAAAAAAAAAACCAAACAATTAGCAGGAACATTGTGATCAATAGACCTCACCCTTCACATAAGTTTCCTGCACAAACAGGTGTTATTTTAAAATGTTTCAACTGCAAATAGGGGAGCCTAGGTGGCTGCAACATCGAGATTAAAAACCTTGCTTTCAGAGAGCTAAAAGTAGTAGGTGAGATAAATCCATCCCTAGATTTTCTATACGAATTAGGCGACTAAAGGTTTTTTAAATGGCAACACAATGCAGAGCTCACCCTTATACAACTTTATTCTCCGATGCTATTCCAGACATCATTTTTACAGCATTTTGAGTTTATAAACAAGAAAAGAAGACAAGAATCACCTTTTCAGAATCACGGGAAGAAAATGACACTGACAAAAGGTAGGAAATGCAGAGTAATTAAAATGACTGTAATTACTGAGTAATTAAAATGACTGTTGATACTGTTTTTACGGAAGTTAAATGCTGCATTATTGTCATTAACTTTATGCATCCTACAGCTTTTCATTCATTCCGATGCCCTAAATGTTATTCAAAGATAAGAAATTTAAGAACAGACATCCAGAATTGAAAACAAAAAGCTCCCCAGCATTTAGTATTACAAGATGCATAAAAATAAATTTAATTAGTCACCAAGGCAAAGGGGAGGAGAGTGTTAGTAAAACTTCATAAAGATAATTAGCTGATATAAAAAGCAACTAACAAGACCATTCTGCATTGGATATTATCCAGAAAAAAAATTAAACCTATGTTGCTGCTTCAATACCATCTAATACTAGGAACTGGCAGAAAAACATCCATTCTATGAATAATAGCTCAACGGTCCCAAAGGACATCAAAACATGAATAAGAAAAAAAAAAAAAAACCTCAAGCCTTTCCAAAATGGTGCTAATGCTCCACTGAAACTTAATTTTATAATTTACTGGCAGTCAAGATGGCAGGAAATAAAATAATTTGCTATATATTCTGCACAACAAACCCCCTGCTTTTCCTGGGAAGGGTAATTATCCCTAAAAAAAAAAAAAAGAAGAAAAAGAAAAAAATACGACATCTCATATTAAGCTAAAGTCTCATCAAGAAGAGAAAGAGTGCCTCATTACATGTAATTACCAGGGAATTAGAAACATCATTTAACTAAATGAGCGAATAATGCTCAGGATATTGAAGAAACTTGCCTGCACTTCTGCAGAGCACTCTAAGTCCCATTACAAAAATTGCACCTCTTTAATGGAATAATTTTAGGCCTTGTCTGCCTTGCTTTAAAAATAAAGAGCCTCAGAGAGGCAGAAAGAGGCTGAAACTACCATAAACAACTGTTGAAAAGAGCTGCAGAGTAGGAGTAGTCTCTACTGGATACCATGATTTAAAATGACTCATAATCTAACATAATCATGAAAATTAAACCTCAGGACTTGGGTGGGAGGATGGGAGAGAGGGAGGGAAACGAATTACCCTTTTTAATTGTACTTACTCAAGACTACAATGTATTTATAATTATACATTATAGATAATGGGTGAAAGATTCTAGGTTAAAGGTAAATCTTATATAGAGGGATGAAAGGCTGCTGCATTAGAAGCCAGCTCAAAAGAAAAGCATACCTGCTGCTAGATACTTACTGTCCTGCAATGCAATTTTTTTCCTAATAGTAAAGAGTTACTCGGGGAATTAATAATGGCCATGATGATGTATTACATGCAAATGACATAAACGCTATTTTAGGGATACCGTATCTGCCTCTAAAGGTGATTCCGATGCCATAGTAACAAATAAACTCTGGAAAACGTTATTTGCCACCATTTTGACACAAAGGTTCATCCTGTGCCAAGAGAAACACGGTTTTTCTCACTGATTTTAGTCAGAGGAATTGTCTCCAAGCCTTATGGCAAGTCACTAAATTGAAAAGATCTCCCTCGAGTTCAAAACGTTTTGCTCAGGGTTTGGATCCTGGTTCCACGTCGCTCCATGAGGAACTAAATAACCGAAGTGACATTATAGCAAAGTCCCACCAAAATGTTGATGCACAGAAAAAAGCATCACTTTTTGTTTTTTTAATAAAACATCCCTAGAGAAATGAAAAATGCAGAGAGTAAAACAAGAAATAAGGGGCTACATAGGGTACGTACAATACATCATCTGAAACATGCAGGCTTCCTCTATTAACATTCTCATCTTTCATTTCCTTCTCTCCACAAAAGAAAAAAAATAAAAAATTTAAAAAAAAATCCCTTACCATAGAGATTCTGGGCAAATAGGGGTGTTTTTTTCTTTACTGTAAACAGCTCCTCAGCAGAACAAGATGTAAGCGTCACAAGTACCGAAATAAGAGGAAGAAAAAGTGAACTAGAGCCCCAAAGTGTTGAATCCAGGCATCTCCACTGGGTAAAGCAGGACAGCAGAAAATGGATGATTTTTGCTGCTTTCAAGACCATCATAAGCATTTCAGGCTGCTCACATAGGCTTGGTTTGCGATCAGAACAGCAAAAATCTGTTTGCTTGGGGTGTGTTTTACTTGGGGATTTTTGACGGTGGTTTAGAAGACAGTCCAGAAAATGGCTTGTGGAAACATTAGAGTTTCCTTCAATGTCTCAGTATGTCTGCCACTTCCAGCTTATATGCGAATTATTTCTGATTGTAGGAATCAAGGCTTAATGAAATGCTGAATATTTAAACAAAAAAAAATTGTCAGTGATGTGGTGATGGAGGGCCAACAGAATTATTTGGAAATCAGTGACATTTCCAGAATGTGAAAGAAATAAGAGAAGAACTCAGGACAAGAGAGAAGGCATTGGTTAATAAACAGCGTGTAAGGTCATTCGATGCTGAAACAAAAGCCTGCGTGGGACCACGAGCCTTTGGGGTAGCGCAGCTTGTAGAAAACTCCTGATGCTTGAAGAGGCCTGTGATGAGATGCACTAACCAGCATCCTCCTGCTCTTCCCTCGCAGCTCTGCGGGCATAAGCCCTGCTGCAAAGTTCCCGCATACTTAAGATGCACACCGTTATCTTCTGCCCTGAGAGATGAAGGCATCACGCAGCAGTTTGAAAGTCCTGAGGAGGCTCTTCAGGCACCTCATAGAACAGCAGCACCTGAAATTTCCGTTGCTGTTTAGCCCCGAAGCACACGAGGGGTGTTTGAAACGCTGGCGTTACACCCACTGCTAGGGAAAAACCAGGGTGGATTGTGTCCTTTTGAACCTCCATGATGGAGCTGCAACCTGCAGCGGGTGACTCCTGATGCTGCCAAGTGTTCCACAACCTCAGCTCAAGTTTACAGAAACGCCAGGTTTATATCCTGTATTTGGACGCTTGCAAACAACTGCCAAAATAGGTTTGATCCTATGCTGGACTGACCAAGACACTGGATATCATGGATCCTTCAGGCATTGTTCTTACAAAGTAATTGAAGAAGGGTACTGGAGGGTCTTAACCTTAATTGATTTTTTTTATTCTAGCTTCCTAAGGAAATGAGATTCGTGCAATGAAATTGTCTGCGTCTGTCTGCCCATCCCCTTCTCCTCTCATCCCCCTAATACCTTTGGAACTGATTGGCCAATTACAAGGGAGTTTGACAGAGGAAGGAGGTCTCCAAGATATCAAATTCCTGTATCCCTCATGAAAGCAGGCAGCCAAGCAGAGGAGACAGCCTTTAATAACGCAGCCAGGAAGGAAGGGCCAGGAAATCTACCCGGGAAAAGTTGCTTCCTGATTGTGGAAGAGTTAAGTCTAAACTTGATTTCTCAGATGTCTAAGAAGGAACAACCTTGAAAGCTAACTATGTAGAAAATCGGATTTTGTTCTGCAACGCCTGAATTACTTGTTCACTATCTAAACAAACTTGGGTTTGTGTGGACAATCTTGATGCCAATACAAGAAGAAAGACAACACAAGTGGAGACTGGGGAGGCGAAACATTTTTACTTATATTTGTAGCCTCTACCAAAAAAAAAACCACAACAAACAAACAAACAAAACAAACAAACAAACAAACAAACCCCACCTATAATTCCAAAACTTTCCTTCCTCACCCCATCCTTAAAAATCTCACTTCTAACCCCATTACCTGCATAATTAAATTTTGGATGTATAAAACTGTTAGACCCATCTTTCGGGAGACTGTGCGCTTTAATCGCAATTACATGCTGCATATTTCATGATATATATCTTTTGCGTATAATTAGGAATAAAAAATGTAATCCCAAAAAGATGTTTAATAATTTACATCCTGAGGATTTGATTAAAAGCATCCGAGGATTGCAGATGACAGGGAAAGAACAGTGACTCTATTACAACCAAGGGGAAAATTCAAGGATTTAAGGACTTTATTTTTCAAACCAAGCACTATAATCTTAAAAACAAAGATTTTCAACAGGAACGGATGGAAACATTTTCCCAGATATATTCCTGCCATTTTATTTATAGTATAGGACTGAGGTTTTTGCACATAAGGCCACATGTTTTGTTTGAAAATGAAAAGTTTACCTAGAAATATTTCGCACGATGTTTCCCTCCAAAAATCTCCCAAGCAAAAATTAATGTACTCTGGAAGAAATGGGGCATTTATCGCTCGGGCAGCATCACCTTCTAGTGCTGGTGTGTTTGCAGCTCACTATCTAGAACCTTTGCGTGAAGAATCAATCTCAACTTAAAAAAATATAGACAGGAGAGAAAAAGTGAATGCCATGTCCTCAAAACATGTAATTTTACAAATACGAGAGATCTTTACTACCTTATTACAGCCTGTGTCACCAGTTGACATCTTTAAATGATGCAGAGGGTCATCGGTAAGTAAAAAAATTAAAAACAGTGACTTCATATATTGAAGCAAATGTCAAAGAAGAGGTTGTGTGTCGTCACGGGACTGGGAACAGGGAGGCCTCTCCCACTTACAGACACCCTGCGCATTTGCTTCTGGGGAAAACAGACACGCAGCTTCTCAAGAGCTTTGTAGCAACGACGAGCATCCTACAACGCACAAAGCTGCCCGTGTAGCCCTGGAGCAACTGCAGCCAGCAACTCCCCAGCAGAACACAAAATGTCTGTGCGGGACAAGAAAACCGATTCATCAGTAAGAGACACCAGAAGCTGAGGGTGCGGAACATAGTAAATAATGTATGTATCTATTCTTGATGGCTCCACTCTTGTCTGCTGCACAGGCTACAGTTGTACTTGGTTTTTTTAAGCTTTATAAAGCAGAACACAAATGATCTACTTAATATTTCTTAATAGTCTTTGCACGGCCTGAATTATATATTTTTCTCGCCTAGATAACGCCATGTAGAAACACGATGGCACATTTTATTGTTATTTTTCCAGGCACAACCTCTAAAAAAGCTTGTACTTTCCACTTTCACCCTGTTACATCTGTCCTTCACTGAAGTAGTAAATGAAGTCAATCTTTATATTCTATTGGACTCTCTTTATGCCACTTTGCAGTACTATATATGGACACAATAGTACACATACCACATCATCGTATAGGAAAAATACGCATTTAAGAAGATTTACCTAAGGACCTTAACTCTCCTTTAACAATCTGGTCTCATTCACCTTTCCACGGAAGCACTGTTTGTTCGACCGACGAAAAAATTACATCACAGCAATAAAATAAAAAGATTAACTCGACTCCCCACAGTAAGTCTAGAGCAGAGGCAAAAAATTAAACCAATTACATGAGCAAGGAATCAAGAAATCTGTTCAAGTCCTGCCTTTGCTCTGCGACAAGGAAATTCGCTTCCTTATTCCGTGCCTTTGTTGACATCTGTGGAATGAGATTATTTCTTCTCTCTCAACCTTTGCCTGTCTTATCTATTTAGGGTACAAATCCTCAAGCCAGAATCATTCCTTACAACGCATCTGTGCCGCGCTGAGAATAAGGCAATCGTTGTCTTTGTTGCATTGTTGGCACTGCAGGACAGAGGTGGTCTGCAGAAGATATAAGCAGCGAAAAACAACCCTTGCTTAGTCTCATTTAATTATTAGGAATAAATTATTTTCACTTCGATGTTACCTTGCTCTGTTTTTACTGAAAGAGAACATAGCGGGTTTCTCTAAGAAGGAATGGATTTAAATGGATGACTACACATTACGCTTGTACAAGGGTTGTTTCGTGCCAGCTGATGGAGGAGCGGGCTGCGAGCTTAAACTACAATTACTTTAAGAGACTGGTGTAAATGAAATATTTATATAGCAAATAAGCATCAGGTACTCTGCTTTATTAACCTTACACAAAGTCAGCAATGCCTGCAAACTAAATACATACATTGAATGTAAGAAGTATGATGGTCCCGGGTCACGCTGACCGGGTAAGCTGGTAAGTGTGGGCGGATTCAACGCTGAAACGAGTTTGCCTGTTAACAGTGGTGGAGTCCATAGAGGAAAATAGAAGTCGAAGAATATTAGTTTTAAATTAATAGGAATCCCTGCCTCGGTTACAGACAATACCAGCTTACCATACCAGGAGCAATGCCAGGGGAATGAATGACCAGAGAAACTTGGCAGCGTAACAACCACACGTACAATCAGTACTGGCTTCTCTCCCCTGCCTGAAGACAGACCTGGTTAAAACCACACCGTTCCTGGCAGATGCTTGTCAAACCTGTGCTCGAGGCATACCACAGATGGAGATGCTGCACCTTCCCCACGCAATTTATTCCTGGGCTTAACCATCCTTACACGTAGAAAGTTTTTCCTAATGTGGACACTTATCTCTGCTGCAATTTAAGCTCGTTACGCCTCGTCCCAGTCCCAGTGGACGTGGAGAACAGTTTATCCCCTTCCACTTTGCAGGTAATCACAGAAGACTCAGAAGACCTATTACATCCCCCGTGTTGCCATCATGCGTTAGCACATTTGTATCTTTTCATGCCACAGGAAAATGTAGGATCTAGTCAAAAAGTGCCGCACGTAAAGCCTTAGGAAGTAAGACGCATTTTGCAGGAAGTGCCTGTAGTATATTAGTTATAAGAATATCTGGGCGAGTCCTGTATTTGACTTTTCATTTTCAAATTCTACACATCTAAATGTATTGCAAAGTATCGCTTAAATACTATTTTGAACATAGAAACCTGACGTTTCGGAGCACATGTCACGTTGCTAGAGGACTAGAAGTTATATCAGTTGCATATGGACTAAAAAAATTACCAGCGTTGTGGTTATGATTACACTAAACAACATAAAAGCGGCTAATGGTGTAATCACCAGAACAGATGTCTGCTAGTCAAAAGAAATAGGTTCTGCTCCAGACCACTAATACCAATCTCTTGATGGTGAATGTCTTTCAGGCCAACATTTGCAAGTCTGCAGTAGTAGAAACACCCAGCTTTGGGCCACCCAAACAAGTGCGCCAACTGAATTACTGCTAAACTTAGTGACTACAGGACTCCAACAGCAAAAAATCCTTAGTTTTACAGGCAGCAAGAACCACAGGACACTTAAAAGTGTGAGACAGTTAAGGAAGGTGGAGCTAGCAATAGTTACACAGCTTTGTAAAGGTCGTTCTCAACGGCATCACTTAAGTCTTTGTGTTTGAGGCTGAGTTCAGTTTTGAGCTCAGAGCAGAGACTGGTCCTGCTTGGAAAAACAGCCACCTAAAGAACACTTTTAAAACCTATATTTATTTTAATTGCAGCGGCAACACAAAACCTCGCACCTGAGATGCAGCAGAGCTCCAGACCAGTAGTAGCCATACACTGATTATCTTGAAGTACTGGCCAGCAGAAAGAAGTACACTTACCAGCACGCTTTTGTAACGCTCGGGGCACAGATGCCACTTGGCTTCTAATACCACAGTGTTATGAGGCTCTTGTGAGAGACAACCCGTGATATTTTTTCCTGCGAGCAGTCAACGGTGATTGATGACTCCATTAGAATGATGGCTATGAGTCCATGTTTTCTGTATGGCCCTCAACACTGCCCAAGAAGCAATGACATAAGGAGCTTTTTTAGATCTCAGTTCCTCCGATCACGAGTCAGTACATCCTCTTTGTTCAGCTGCGTGTTATATAGGTCAGAAAAGGCTCGTTTTATGATTTCTCCGGTTTACGAACCTCTGCCTTGACCTGCATTGCTAGAAGAGGGCTAATAAAAGATTCATCTGGTACAAGAAATATCCGTATTCCAACTGCACATATTTGCACCCATCGTAGATGCAGCCCTGACTAAGATTTCTCTTCTCCTCCCTTATGTCCGGTTGTCTCACTATTCTCTACGCTCATTTGTTTCAAGCTTTTACATAAACACCAACACACTACAAGGAAATTTTGTCCTGTTTAAGACAAAATAGAGCTAGTAAATCCCATCCATTTCCTCCTACATCCACCTTTGTCCACTGAAGCCTGCAGATCTCAGTACATCAAGCATTAACAGGTTTTTTTCCCCGATACCTACCAATGAAAAGTTGCCCAGGTAGCATCATTTCCAGGTTGTGTCTACCAAACTATTCGGAACTCCTCCAATTCTGTCTTTTTCCCCTATTTAGTTCACTTTGGTCCTCGCTGTTCTACCCCTGTAACTCCCCACTTCGTCTCTGTTTCACATGTTCCTCCTCCACATCATCACCTTTTCATTAATCCCAGCCTGTTTCTGCCTTCACACGTTATTTGGCCCTATCCTCACTTCATGTCTCGTTTACTCCACAAGCAGGGCCACCGTTGTGCTTTCAGGCAATAAAGATTTATTTGTGGGCTCAATCCTGTATTTTTATTACTATCACATACTTTCAGCTGAGAGGAGATGGAGAAACAACAGATATTGTGTGTGTTTGCTCTGCAAATATGTATGTATTTATACCTGCACAGACACACGGTGGTAGGAGATCCTGGAACATTTGACAGTGTTCCTATCACCAAGTCTGCTGTTTCAGCCTATTATTCCCCAAATCAGAAATTTTGCTTACTATTTCTTTGCTAGTCATTCTCACAGAAGCTTTTGGTTCCCACGGTTAGGTCCCAGACCTTATGTATCAACATATCCCCTAAACAAAAATAGTTAAAAACCCCAAGCACAAAGGTGTCATCGCTTCCTCAGCTGACAAAATTCAACCTTTGCCCAACATCAGAGTGCCATGTAGCCTCGATGCTAAAAATTAGAATCACAGAATCATTAAGGTTGGAAAAGACCTCTAGGAGGATCAAGTTCAGCCTTCCTCCCAACATCTCCCTGGCCACTAGACCACATCCAATCAAAACCAGTTTATATTATCAAAGAATCTGTTATCCAGTCGTGACAAGCTATAAGAGATTCCATGTACAACTCATTTACTATGTCTACCTGGTAACAGCTCGAGTTTGTTAGCCTTCTGCTAACCTTTCAGCTTCTTCTCCATCACCACCTTCTTTGGAACGATGGGTTACTACCTCTGCTGTCAGCAAGTTTGTTTTCTCAGAGGTAATAAAAGTACTCCCAAGGGCTACGCAGGCACTGATCACTCAGAAGAGAAGCTGGAAGTATGAATCCAATCAGCACTCCAAAAAGCCCACACCTTACCCACCTTTGATAAGCCTCGTAGGATATTTGTTCCGTCCCTCCTTACAACTCACTATAAAGTGATTACTTAATACTTAAGTACTTCCCAGATACCGTATACGAGCAACTTCAGAGAGGAGTCTGACAGTCTTTTGCAAACAGAGTTGGACAGGACAGCTTTTATTGGTGGTACTGACCAAAAAGCACTACTCTTTATTTCCACAAACCAATCAGGAATGTGCAACATTGAATTTACTCTTTTTGGCAGAAGATGGATTTGCAGGTTTAGCCTCTTGGTTACATCCAAATTCCTGTTCATAAAAAAAAACCCACACAGTGTCTCAGTTGTTTGTCTAATACTACTGTCCTAAGAAACCTTTAATTTGTCCATGCTCAAGCATCTTCTCACACCCATCCCCCGCCTCCAAAATCCTCAAATGGCTGATACAAAATCTGATTACAAATTAGATTTCATAGAATCATGGGATCATTTTGGTTGGAAAAGACCTTTAAGACCAAGTCCAACTGACCTGGCCAGGTCACCACTAAACCATGTCCCTCAGCAGCACATCTACACATCTCTGAAACCCCTCCAGGGATGGGGACTCCACCACTGCCCTCGGCAGCCTGAGCCGGGGCTTGACAACCCTTTCAGGGAATACATTTTACCTCATGTCCAACCTAAACCTTCCCTGGTGCAACTTGAGGCTTCTTCCTCTTGTCCTATCACTTCTGTTACTCCATAAACCCTGGGCTACCAGGTCAGATCCACAGACTCCAGAAAGACCACTCAGCTGCAGGCTGCAACTCTACCTTTGTTCCCCCTCTACCACCAATTCTTCCCAAGCATCATTAATTTCAGTCTTGCAGAAAAAACCCAAAGTACCACATGTTCAAGTTCTTTTCTCTAGAAACAGCTAACGGTTCTCCAGTTAACGATCAAGTCATCGAGATAAACAAGCTCACCTAATACAACTTCAGGGCTTTCATAGCCCTGTGGATACATTGCCTGGAGAGTCAACGTCCCCAGGTAATGAAGAAATCCCCAGTTTGCCTCACTGGAAAAAGGCAGAAGATTCAGAATTCTCCATCGTGAAGATCTAGAACTCAAGAATTCTCGCAACTTAAAGGTTTGGTCTTAACATTCATTTTGCAAACAGTAAAGGTTCCTACGCAAAGTATTTGTTTTCAAAAAAACTGTGGATATTTATTGAACGATTATGAGACCACTGGAAGTTTTCTTCATTAGCTACTACAAGGTGTGGTAAGTTTTTATAAAGGTGTACGCAAAGTTGCCTACAGGACCGAAGGAATTTAGCTACAGACAGCAGATAAAGAAAACAGTTTCACTAACTTTATAAGCAGGAAAATAATGACAGATTAAGACATACTACAACATACAAACAAATATTTCTTGGTTAAAAACAACTTCAGTACAAAGATTGTTCTTCTCAATTCTACTGTTTTAGTTTAGTCTTGTTAGGAGCAGGTGGGCACCTCTTGTAGAGAAGAAGTATCACAAGAAGTCTAAGTAGACCTGAAATATATAAACCATATTTCAGCAAGCAATATTTAGAGTAATCATAAGCAGGTAAAACGTTCAACGTTATGTAAAAGCAGAAATATGTAGAAAACACACTTTTGCTTGTACAAAGATACAATAGATATCAGTGATCAAAAAGCTGATCTTGCCAAATTGTCTTTATAAAAATGTATTTAAAGAATGCATTGTGCAGAAATGCTAAGTGCTTCAAATGAATATGCAAAAAAAAAACAACACTATGAAACAACGATTATTCTTCTGTCCTAAGTAACTTATTTTTAGAATAAACCAGAGATGACTCACACTACTCTACCATTAAAATATACACATCATTTCTTAGTGCCCTAAGGTTGGCACAGGCAACTTGTAAATGTCAGAAAAGCATATAAACCTTGTTAATGTTTGCAGAAATTCATTTAAAGATAGAAACAGGTCCAAAAAGATGCCTGTCTAAATGCATTGCAATTACGTTACAATTATTTTCCAAATACACAGATATGCTCTGTCTTTTCTCAGCTCATTACTGACTCAAACAATTTGCCCTTCTGGGATCAATTGTTTGCTAATAAATAATTGTTTACAGTCACAAAATGATATTAAGGAGTATTCTTATTAGTTTTCCTTCTACAGCCTAATAAGATTCAAAACTAGCTGATTCCCAAGAGTCTAACCTTAACCTTGCTGTGTTTAACAGCCCAGGAAATGATGAACCATCTGTTTCAGAAAATAATGGAGGGCCAAGAGGAAATATTGTTTAATTGTAGATTAACCTCCTCATACGGCAGAATGAAGCATCTACAGAATTAGCAACCATAACTAGCAAGGAACAAAAATAACTGAAAGCAGCTCTTACTATTACAAAGCCAACAGCAGCAAGTATTCTTTTATTACCTTTTTTAAAAAACCCTCCCAAATTTAACAAGTATAATCTGATCTTAAAAATAAAATTATCATCTTTGGATTTTTTTTTTTTACTTGAGGAAGCCCCAGAAATAAATACTGAAATAGTACTAAGTTTTATTTTCCCGTGAGTATCAAAATTAGGTTAAAACAAACATCTCCAAGTGAGAGATGGTGTATTTATCGTTCTGCAACTTCCACCTCCCTTCTCCACAGCACTAAAATGGCTGCTCCGAAGCAATGGACAGGTCACTTAAGGGACGGGGCAAGGGGGAAGGTCTTGAAGTTTTAAACTCAAGAACTTTTCTCGCTTATGGGTGTCTATTTACATAACCACTTACATACTAAATAATGGAGACAACCAGATAAAGTGTAAGACAGTTTGAGTACTAGAAGAAAAAAAACAAGGCAATGACAAACCACAGGAATTTGAAAACAAAAAACAAGTGCTCCTGTGCTAGCATAATGAAGAGCAGTGCAATTCTGCACCGTGACAGCAATTTTTCTGTGTAACATTCATGCCAAAGCGAGCTTAACAGAAATCTTTTACCTCCATCAATCAGTTTGCCCCATTTTGACAGCAGCAATGATAGAAAAGTGTGTTATCAGAGGGCTGCGGCAAGCTACAATTTTACACATGGATTTTACACAGCTTGCCCAGAGCAGTATCTGGATTCGCTCCTGACAGTGACAGCTGGATGCGTGCTCAGTGTGTAAAGATTTCATTAATTCCAAGTCTTAAATATCCAAACACAGTAACATTTACTCAAGTAAATTATTCTTGAATTCTTCACTTAGTTCTCGAAGCAATGAGCTAGCAATCCCTCCACAGCTTCATATAATAGCACCTATTCAAAAAGGAGGAGAGTTTGACATTCTTCTCCTACTAAACAACTAGGCACAATTTTATCCATCAGCCGTCTATCAACCTACGGATATTGAAAGCTTGGGCGAACAAGATAAAATCAAAACCAACCCTACTGTCAAGCTGCACTATCTACTGGCATCAATAATGCTATTCATGAATTTAGGAAAATTAATAAATCTGGGGCTGAATGCTCAGAAAGTCTCAAATCCAGGTGAAGCATACTCACTTGGGTTTTGTTTCTGCATCTGTCACTTGGCGAATATAGATACCATCTTCAGGATGCTCGATGTCATCCATTTCGTACATATATGAAGAAGCTATTGCAAGGGTGGTTCCATCATTGCTGAAGGCAAGTGATGCTATGCTGGTGGGATACCGATGGAACTGACACAGCCGCTTCTTATTAAACGGATCCCAAATATTTACAAAGCCATCAGAACCTCCTGAAAATTAATTGTTAAAAAGAATTTGTGAGCCATAAATAGGAGAACGGTTAAGACTGAAAAGACAGAGCAAAGGGGAAAAGAAAAAAAAAAGGGGAGGGGGGTAGGCGAGAAAACTACCTGGAATTACTTTGTCAGTAAAAAACACAGGGTTATACAGAGTTGCATAATCCAGTAAAGAGCAAAACGACTATTTCCCAAAATTCCTGTTACAGTAATTAACTCCCACTGCCCAAAATAATTTTAAAAACCCTGCTCACTGCAAGAAATAAGATTTAAATGCTTAAAAAGTAAGGGCGCATGAAGTAAAGGCTGACCTATTTAAATCAAAACTAAAGGAATTGATGCAAGAGGTAGAAAAAAAATCTAGTATCTACCTGTAGCAAATGTGTTGTGGACGTTATGGAAAGAAATGGCATTAACTGGATAAATCTGCTCAATGTTGTTTTCTTTCAAACGGTGACATTTGAATGCGTATTTCTTCTTCTGGATTTCTGGACTTGGATCCAAATATTCCACTGCAACACGACCTTCAATAGAACTTAAAACATAACCCTACAACAGAAAATTTGGAGATAGAGATGTTAGGAGTTTACAACTGGAGAAGAGACTGCAATACAATGTATCTTATACTCCTCTCAACTCAAATCGGTGAAATGTACACAGTCTTAAGTTGTCTACAACCAAAAATTGTTTGTCACCACAGACCCATGGCATCAACAAAATCTGCTTCTAAGAAAATAAATGGTTCTAAGTAAATAATGCAGAAAAAAAAGCTTTCTGAGAGAGATTCTCATTGCACCAGTTTTAAGCTGAGAGTGAGACTTTTAATCACCCCTGCAGGTCCAAACACAAGTTGATTTGCAAGGGGAAAAAAAAAGTTAAAGAGTTAAGAACCCCTTGCATATGCCCACCTATTCCCTGGGCCTAAATGTCTGAAATATTAGCGACACTCACGGAACTATTTAGTTTCAGAATTACATTACATTAAAATTGGTTCAGAGCTTTATACTAGCAACTAAGCACTCGAGTTTAAATTGTGTTTTCAGTGAAACTTGATTACAAGTGGTGTCCACTTATCCAGTTAATTGCAGTCCTGACTTAGAGCTATAGGAGATGCTTTTATTATAACTTTGGAGTTAAGCCCATAATAGGTCTTTTCAGAAATAGGACTGTAATGATATCTAGCTATAGCAAGGCTCTTTAAAATCCATAATACAATACAATCTGGAAGATCAGCTTGTTTTACTATAACTAGAACTGAAAATGGACAAAGCGTTCGTGCCAGTTCAACAAGTAACTGAGTCTTGCAATTCCTTCACCATCGCTATGTACAAGGAAAAACTCCCTTCCAAATTATTTTGTCAGAAAAGCTAATCTTGCTTTACTTCAGAAAAAGAAGTATCGCAGATACACGATGTTAACCTACGCGGAACAGCTGTATGATCATCTAAATTGTACAATTCCCCCTAGATAATGGGTCATGGGGTCTTGAGTGCATGACACAGACTCAGAGTTAAGAAAAAAAAAAAGAAAAAGAAATACATAAACCACGTTTATGTAGTTTTAATGCTGCCCCTGCTCACAGCCTGTTGAAGAACCTAGGGCTACAACGAATAAAGGCTGCTGAGCAAGCGCCGATTTGTCTTCCTCTCTTCTACTGCAGCGGTGGGTGGGGTAGGGGGGTGGTTTTTTTAAACACCAGCATTGTGATGCATTAAACCTATTTTTAAAAAAGGAGACAAAACTGAGAAAAAAAAAAAAGAGAACATCATATGCTGCTAAGTCAGTGGCAAGCATTCCTAAGCTGCGCTATTAAGAGTTAACCTGGAACAAGAAGCCTCAATGCCTTTTTCACCCCCCAGAGTTTGATAATGGAAACTTTGAAGACCAGAATGTTATTTTTTTGAATGAAAGAAAGATGCCGAAAATGCGAAAAATAAAGCACTGTTTTTCCTAAAGCGCCTTCAGCAGAAATATAATTACTGACGTGGTTCCCATACCTGTTTATTTGGAAACGCTCTGATACAGCGGGTCTGGTATTTCAGACTTGATTCTCTTCGCTGCTGAACGTAACCCATGTTCCGCAAATCCCACACCAGCACTCTCCGACCCGCCGTCCCCACAATTAGTCTATCTCCAGACACAGAAAGTGTATACACCTTTAAAAACAAAAAATCAATTACAATATTGAGCACTTATTAGCCTGGATATGCACTGTTCTTCGTACAAAATAAAATGTCAGCAATATATATTAAAAATAAAGGGGGTGACTTCTAGAATAAAGTCTATAGCTCCAGAATTGCCTTTAGTTTTAATATATAACTCAAATTTGGGATAAACAGCAGTAGTGTGCAGCTGGTTAGTGATAAGACACTTATGTAGCATTTCAGAAGCTCACCCTTAATTTTGTAGCCTAGCACACTGCTCAAACACAGTCCCATACTACACGTAACTAATTTAGCAAAAAAAATTAATATGCACAGGTGCTTGTGTAATTCTAAATTTCAAGCACGATTGTTCAGTTACCAGTCTCCAGATCCCAGTCATATCTAAATCTTCCACTCATGAGATTTTTTTCCTTTTGCTGGTATTACCCATGTTCTAAATGCTGCACGTGTAACAGAAGTATTTATGTATAATTCAAAAGGGAAATGAGTATTATTCAGGTTTTCCTCAGAAATTATTTCAAGCATTAAATTCACAGGATATTTCAAGCAAGAGGAAAACAGGCACAAAGTAGCAGGAGAAGAAAACAGGCATAGATATTGGAATTCATCTTTGCTTGGTATGCACAGCTGCATTCCCCACTATCAATTCACAATCCTGCAGTTCAGTCCTGCAATACCACACCACACATTTCCTTCTCGGTTTTCCTCCATCTGGTAACGATGCCTTTTTCTTTTTAAACAGAATACTTCAAGCTGAGCTTCATGCTAACAAAAAGAAATGAATTGCCAGGAAATAATTTTTTTAAAAGGTACTTCGTAGACTTTAGTAAACCTAAGTGCAATTGAAGGAAGCAATATGCTTGACGTCATTTTAAAAAGACTACGGCTTGGAATCACAACTCTAGCCCAAAAATTGGCTCAGAGGTTCTAAGTTTTGTTTATCAAGTTTCTCACGAAAATATTCAGCATATAAATCATCCTGTTTCCAACTATTACTTGGAATGCAGTTTAATCTGGAAATATGGTTTAAAAAAGGGAAAATGGCTCAGTCAAAACCTCTGTGCTACCAACTGAATTACAAGTTGTTGACACGCAAGCAAGACGGAATCCAGCGACTTAGAGCTGTTCTGTCACTGAGCTGCTAACAAGAGCAGACTGTAAGAACAAGCTTTTTCAAAGGTGATCTAATGCAGCTAAACACATAGGAAACAGATATTGTATGTGCCTCAGACGGAGAATCCAAAGCGTAAGAGATCTGGTATCCTGCCAGAAGGATTCGATTTACTTTTGGCATGTGCTTGTACAATT
Organism: Eurystomus gularis; assembly: GCA_013400335.1. NCBI lineage: Eukaryota > Metazoa > Chordata > Aves > Coraciiformes > Coraciidae > Eurystomus > Eurystomus gularis. The sequence continues at coordinate 19,109 of VZZY01001020.1, read as the reverse complement.
TCACTCAAGCGCACAGCTTCACTTTCTGGTTCTCTGATAAAGCTCAGGAAAGCTATTTGGTTCTGGTAAGACTGCAGTGAAATAACAGGCAAAACAACTTTTCATTTGCTAGAAACATTTCTGGAGAAATTATGTTTCTAAAAAGTTAATTTCTAATAGGAAAAAAAAAAACCTATGCAGACAGGTGGGGGGGTATATGTAAAAAACTTCCTTTAATCCACATTCATGCAGCTCACATTCTTGTTCTAAAATTGGATTATTGAAGTTCCCTCTTAAGAACATCTTAAACGGGAACATCCTAAACGTTCACACAGGAGCTGCCTAAAATTTCTGGTGATCCCAATTGCCAAATCCCACCTACGTATAAAAAAGGGGAAGAAAACTTTGAGCCAACAGCAGCTTCACACCTTAACAAGGGAGTTTTTCAAATCTCCTTTCATCATTGGTCTAAGAATTGATCCAAAAATATTAATAAACATTATATAAAATGTGTTTGTACACATGTAGGGAAACAACAGCATAAAGAACATTAAATATCTTAAATCTTCTTTACAAACTGATGTCACACCTGTATAGTGAGTATTCCTTCTACACCACAGAATCATAAATCAAACAAAACCATTGTCATGCAGTGGAGTAGGTGTACACATTTATCAAAGGCAGCATTAAAAAAATGACATAATGAACCTTGCTGAGCCAATAAGCAGCTTGATTCACTGTGGCTGTCCATTATATGATATTCTGTCAGCAATTTATCACCGTTCTTTACATGCTACATACAACTATAAATCAAAACTAGAAATAATGCAATTACTTTATCCTGAACAAAGCTCTGTCCAGAAGTAGACTCTGCTGCGTTGTAACAAAAGTCGTAGCTATTTAGATGCAATAAAGAAAGTAACGAGGGCTCATAATTATGACTTGACAATACAATGCGACAGAGCTAAATGAAATTTAAGGCATAAGCAAAAAAATATTCCTGTGTAAAATTAACCAGCAACCCAGCCTGTGTTTAGGAGTCTATGACAAAAAAAACAACAGAAATTACTGCTCTATAATTCTTTCAGTGACACCCCTGTAAGCAGTATAAAGACCACATTAAAAAGCTTAAATCATTATAATTTACCTTATTTCTCTCAGTCTCTCATTAGCACTGATGATTCTAGAATTAGAAGAATGTCTGCACTGACCAGGCATTCGTACAACAACAGGTAAATTACAATACAAGCAAATCTGTTCGATCTTTTAATATAAGTGAAAACCAAAAATTATTTCAGGCAACATATTCATGGCCTCTTATTATATCTCTATGCACATTTCAGGAAGACTTTATGACTGCCAGGATCTGATACCCCTAAAAGTCTTCATGTTTAAGGAGATCAGTAGTGCATATTACAATGAAGACAAGGATTATCAGTGACTGCTTCAATTTCACGTACTTTGCATCAGGTTTTTCCTCCTCAAGTTTGTTCTAAATTATAAGAACTTGGTCCAGGACGAGTGCTAAGAACTAAGTGACGCTCTCCTACTGGTGAAAGCTCAAAGCCTTAACCTAAAGTTGCAACGTATTCCGACTATCAATATTTTAAAATGCAACATTTTCACAGCTTAAAAACCATTAAACGTAACTTTTCAACTTTTAAGACATTGTCCTGTGTGGCGATGTTTAACCAGGCACTGGAGGTGTTTCATACATCACCTGGAACACGGCATCCAGTACATACCTTTTCAGGTTGAGAGAAGGTTCCTGCGTTACAGGGAGTTCTGGGATCCCACAGTTTAACTGTTTGATCCCAGCTTCCAGTCACCATGACATTCACTTCTGGGCAATACTCGACACACCTGATAGGAGCATCATGGGCACCAACAAGGTTTTCTGTAAGAAAATATAACTTTACTGGCTCTATCAAACAGTCAGAACGTGTTGAATAAAGAAAGGACACGCTACCGCAGTACGAACACGCTATTTTCTGCCATTTCCAGAGGTGTACTGATATGCCAGGAGTCCCTTGAAGGATAGTTCAGTCTTCAGAAGCATAATTTTTGCAAAGATCAGGATGGTAAAATTTAAACTTACATCTCCCGAGCTTATGAAAGGAAGTTAAGAATTTTAGGCAGCCACAGAGATCGTCAGAGGTATAAAGTGTTCAAACGGTATCACCAGCTTTTATGCAGGCACTAATACAGAAAGTGACTTGCACTTTCTGTATATATAAATAGCTTATATCAGCATTATGACAAAAGAAAAGAATATTATATAATATAAAAACTTCTAGAAAGTCATCTTTAACACAATTATTGGACCTTTTCCATAAGATTTCTGCACACACAAATCTGTCGAGCCCTGGCTATTGGTTGGTTCCGGTGACATTTGTCTGGGGCTGAGATTTGTTTTCCTTTTTAAAACACACAAAAAAGTTAGACAAACTAGCTCCACATTCTGCACCAAGAAAGCACTGGAACTGTTACTTTCGAGCAATGTTTTGTTAGAAAAAAAACAAAGTGGTATAAGGCCATGATGCTTGACAACATAAAAGCTTTATACACGTTCTGCTATACCTGTGAAAGATCATTCTAAATACGTCTAAACCACAAGCCTTTGAAAAGTAACATGCTCGGGCTTAGTTCATCTCAGCTAATTCCCCCAAACTGAGACACAGAGGCAGAGCAGGATTACCACCAGAGATCCAACTCAAAGCATCCTACAAGCACCTACCAAAAACTTTCTGGCAAACTGCTAAACGCTCTCCTGTTTTTAGGTGGTACTTATTAGGACCACTAGTATTTTGCTACATAAAGGCACATCGATGTGAACCTCAAACAGTCAGTGTGACAAGTAAATAGCTATTTCCTTCCATTTTCACCTTTAAGTACATAAAATAAGAAATGCACATGTAAAATACATCATTCAAAATACATCACGAGAAAAGTTTAAGCCCTCAGCTCGGGAGCAAGGGATTCAGCCCTTCTGTTAAAAGCATTCTAGTACAATTTTCAAGTACACAGTAAGGAGTACGGCCTGGTTCAGTGCCTCAAAGATCAGAACGGGGTGCACAGCAAAGGAGACCGCTGAGCACTACCACTGACAACTTAAAACGATAGAAACTACTACTTAAAGCAAATATCCCCCATTTAAAAAACTTGAAACACATTTCACTCGTGTAAGAATATAAATCTGAAGCTCAGGCCAGTTGTTGAGACCACTTACAGAATGAAATTTGCTTACCTTGGTCCGTGTTTAAATCATGCATTTTTAATTGCTGATCTAACCCTCCACTCCAGGCATGGGTAGGATCCTATAAAGGAAAAAGAAATCTCACTTTAGGACATCCGTTAAGTTTCCCTGGCTGCTAAACATTTCATGTCCTTGGCTAATAACACAGGACCTGCTTTCAAGAGTTTTGGGAAGATTGGAATTAAGACACAACGGTTAAGATCCAGACCAGATCTAAACAGGAAGATCACAGAAGCTTTACAAAATGTTTCAGTAAAGCACTTTGAGCTATACGAATTGTTTTGAATCGAAAAGCAAAGCTAAAAAGAAAAAAAAAAAAAGCAGTTAAAGGCTGTATTAAATCATTTCTATTTCTGTAACAACAAACACACAATGCTTATTTTAAATGATCGCCAGCCTAAGACAGTTCCACCTAACTGAAGTGTATTCCTTCTAAAACTAATTTGGAAACTAGAAACCACTTGAGAACCTGTGTGTTGATCCACAGTACGGTATTAGCTCAGTGATAAAAAACACTCAGTGAAAAAAGCACAAGCAGAATTAAGAATTTAAGCTGATCCTTAAAACATTGAGTAACACATCAAGATCAAGACACTGGAGAACATGCCAAAACACAACGCAAAAAAAAGAAGATGCCAATTGAAACCTTCTATTTAAAGAAAAAAAAAAAAAGTGGTACCAATAAACTTAAACCAGTCCTATTTCAAATCCAGTGCATTAAAAATACAGAAATCAAGTATCTGGTAAATGGCTCACTTGGAACAACGCCATGTTTCCAAAACAACCCAGTAGAAGATGGTTAAAAAGCAAGAAACAATTGGCTATGGGCATTTATTTTGAATAATGATTTCTGGCTATACACTACCAGGATGATTCTTTGTAAGAAACACGCATACAATTTATTATACCATTGCAGAAACAGCACAAACCAGCTCTAATTACTTTTCCCTACCCGTTCTACCAGAAGTAAATTACTCATGTGCCTGCACCCCCCACAGGAAATGCCTATATTTAGGACTAGAACAACGTCCATTAAAGAAGAATAATTGGCAAGTTATTTTTTTTAAACCCAGAATTCGGATACGATTTCACTATCCCTTTCATTTCAGGGACTGAGATCTCATGTACCTTGTGCACTATATGCTTCTAAAATAATATTTTTTTTAAAAAGAAACCACCTCACACACTTACATAAAAAGCACAGTCAAGGACAGCTCCTGAATGTTGGTATTTGAGTCTCATGGTGTTGGCAGGAACATCATAGAGCCGGACGGTCGTGTCCCAGGATGAAACAAGCAGAAACTGAGATGTATTTGGACTAAACTTTACTGATGAAATACCATCATCTGGAGTTTGATTTAGTTTGAACTCGTTTGATCCCGTCATCTGAAGAAAAGACAATAATGCACAGGTACGATTTTATTATTAACAAGAACATAAACCTAGCAAGTTAGTCAGTTAATTGATCCACCTTAAAGGTGACTTAGAGCAGACCTGAAAAGTTTACTAGCTTTTACAAAGTTCAGAATACCTAGATTTCTAACAAACTCTAAAATTCAAGATGTTGATCACTGTCCAAGACCTCAATATATTCCTCCCCCTGTAGAGAGCTTTTAAATTTAAATACCAATATATACCAAATATTTTTACCATCATCTATAATCTTAGATATTGTTACTTGCAAATGTCTTTTTACCCTGCTCTACTGTGTATGTGGCTCTATTTTTTTTAAGTAAATATTTATAACTTTGCATGAGCATTAAGAAATTACTTCAAAAAACACAAGGCGGCAGAAAGGAAAAATAACTTCAACAAAAAAGTGTTGATTTGTTCCTGATTTGGTGTGACTGTCATATACTGCCAAGAACTGCAACTGGATCACCTTTTAAACAGACTGGGAAGTTGCAGAGAGCCCAAAACCTTAGGCTTTGATTAGTGATATAGATTACTTCCAGTAAAACAGCTTTAAGATTTATTTTTCCCCTCTTAGAGTGTAAAGAAGGTCAGAAGAGAAAGGAAAGCTACGTAGAGCAAACAAATGTGATGTGACAGGAAGAAAAAAATTAAGAATTCAATGACGGACCAATGAGACTGAAGGTAACTGCAGCACTCACTTCACAGGACTAGTTAGTTGTATATACAGAAACTCAAAGAACAGCAAATTTCAGCTGGAAGAACAGTGGAGACCTCTGAGAGAAGAAACTGCACATTATATGTACGCCAACAAAAATGCAAAGCTTTTTTTAAGGCTTCAGAAAGCCTTAAAAGCTCATTTCCTTTATGCTAAAAGGAAAGAGAAGTAAATTAGCTCAGATATTCTATAACGCCACCACTCTTAAATTTGCATGTACAACTGCAGAGGTAAGACTAGTCCTCTGAGTAAACAAATCAAGAGGGAACAATAATATGAACTAGGGCAACGTTCAAATTTCGCACACAGTTATTCTAGTTCAGTACTTGTCAGTAACTGGACAACCATCAAGTCGTGTAATAATGTGAGCACAACACCAGAAAAATCCCTTGAGTGGGAGCTCTGGTAGGTGCTCAGTAAGACATCATTCAAAAAAAACACAAAACCAAACCCAGCACCACTATGTTAACACAAAGTGCTATTTCTGCTACTTAAACATGAAGTGTGGGAAAAAAACCTTAATAATAGGAAATAAAAACTTCTTTCTTGACACATTTTTTTCAGCTCTGCTTTGGGAATAGTTGGGCAAAAGACAGAGAGGCTTGAGGATTTGCCACATATATTTCTATATGAACGCTACACAGAATTTGGCAGCACCTTCATCATGCTTTTAAATGGCAAAATGTACCTCAGTGAGTATTTCAGATGGATGTACAAAGACATAAAACCCAAAGGAATTCAAAATAACTACAAGAATTAGACTGGATGTGCTAATTCATTGCCTTGTCTATTTGGGGCAAAAAAACCTCAAATAACAAACATAAGGAATTTGAGCCACTAACCAGCCCAAAAAAGCAACCAACAAGCAGCACTCCCGGAAGCAAAGTTACTCACATCAGAAACCTGGAAGGATCTCCCAAACGTGTTTTTAAGCCAGAAAAATTTCTAAAATATCAGAATTCAAATATATCATACTGTTATACGTTATTTAAAAAAGAGATAAAAACAACCACACACACAAAGTGCTCTTCACATTGTCACAAATGCAACTGCAGCACAAACAGGACTGCCAACACCAGTAGCAGTCATGCTTACCTCAAACAACGTAGCCCTGGTAAAATGTTCAAGCACAAGAGATAACTCATCAAGACAACATTATAGGCTCAAGCACAAGAGATAACTCATCAAGATGACATTATAGGGAAGATGGACACTGCTGAAACTGCGATGCAGTGCTACAGGGTGCACTTCTGCAATTCCATCACTCCCAAAAGCTCGTTTTTACTGAGCAGATGATAAATCAGTGCTTTTATAGCTTTTAACATAGCACTCTCTATCATTCAGCTAGCCGGCAAGCGTCCCTGGAAGAAAGCAGGCCGCTTTGCTGAAAGCGCTTGGACGGCCAGCCTGTACTTTAATTAGGAAGACGTTAAAAGTACCGTTTTCATATTGCACGAGTTCCTCTCGCTGCTCCGCGCAAGCCCAAGGAAAAGCCTTCTTCCTGTAGCAGCGGCGGGTTACGGAAACACCGCGGCGTCAGAGGCACGGTCCTTCTCACGGTCTGGTCCGGGAACGCGCGTCGGGATGCGGGAGATGCTGCGGCGGGAAAGGAAAGAGAGTGAGAGAAAGGCCTGAGAGCCGAAGGAGCACGCAGGCTAACGGTAGAGAGGCTCCGGCACACGCCAGGGAACGGACGCGGAGCCGGGAGAGCGGCGAGAGGCGCGGCTGAGGGCAGGCAACGGCCAGCGCGGGCCGG
>VZZY01001018.1:0-65004 GCA_013400335.1 Eurystomus gularis | reverse complement strand
CGGTGCAGGCCGGGAGCGCGCGGCCGCGTTGATTAGCGCCTGCGCCGGCCGCCATCTTCCTCTCGGCGGCGGGCGCGCAGCAGGCAGCATGGGCCACCAGCAGCTCTACTGGAGCCACCCCAGGAAGTTCGGCCAGGGCTCCCGCTCCTGGTCAGTGCGCGCCCCGGGGGCCGCCCGGGTGGCTGTTGGGCCTTCTGGGCCGCGGCAGCCGCCTCGCTCTGTCTCTCCTTCCCCCTCTGGGCCGCGCCGCCATTACCCGCCCTCACCGGCCTTGCTCTCTTCTCTCCCCACAGCCGCGTGTGCTCCAACCGCCACGGCCTCATCCGCAAGTACGGACTGAACATGTGCCGTCAGTGCTTCCGCCAGTACGCTAAGGACATCGGCTTCATTAAGGTGAGCGCTGGCGCCGGGGCTGTGTGTCTGGGGTGCGGGGGTGTCGGGTGTGCCCTTCCTCGCTGACACCTCTTTCCTTTCTCGCTCTCTTGCAGCTGGACTGAGCGCCGGCAGGATGAGGCTGTCGCTGGAAGTTCCCCAGGGTTCCCTGGGTCTCCCTGACACATCCACAACACCTCGACACAGCCCTACTCAATAAACAGTCTCCCTGCCCTTCTCATGTGTGCGCGTTCGCCTTTTGTATGGCTTCTAAGGGCTACGGGGCTTCCGCTCCCTTACAGTGGCCCTCCTGTATGGGTGGGGGCTGCGCTGAGGACAAGCCTAGTGACCCTGCCCTACTCTCCTCAGCTTTTGTGCACAAAACCAGGTGCTCTCAAGAGTGCTGATGCTTTTATGATCCCCCTGAGCTTTCAGCTTTGCAAGCAGAGCAGTAGAATAGTGTGCTTAAGTTGGCTACTAGGCAAATGGTCCTGCAGCCTGCTGTGCCTCAAACTTTGTGCCCAAGCCTTCCTCCCTTGTTAGAAAGCCTGGTACTTGAGGGTGCGGGGAGCTGTGGAGCAAGTTCTAGTAGATACCAAGATAAGGTGACAGCCTTTGGGCAGGGCAGGTGTCTGCTGGAGCCCATGTGTGATGTGCTGTGCAGTCTGAACCTGCGCTCCTCTGAAGGAAGTAAACTGATACACCCCTTCAACCCTGTTTGGTGTTTTATGAGGCCTTCAGCTGCTTAAAGGTTTTGGCATGACAGGGCTGAATAGACTTGGGTCAAGGATTGCTTGTCAATGTGTGCCGAAGGCCTGGAGTTAAACTTTCTAGTTTCTCTAAGGGGGTTAAAAGTGTCAGGTGCTGTTCTGCTGCTCAGGCTGCTTTTGGAGCATCTCTGCTGGGTCTCAGTGAGGTGACTGACTAGGTGAATGTTTTGATAAGATTCCTGAAATGGCAAATAGGCTGATCCCCTCCAGCTGAGCGCTCTGCGTCTAGTTTGGGCGCTCCTAATAGCCTTTATGTGTGTCCCAGTGGTTATTAAACTGATCAGGATGGGATGGTGAGGAGGGAATGGGAACAGACCCAGACACTGGCCTGGTGGCTGGAGCATTTATTCTGTGCGGTGGTGAAACCTGAGGCAGGACTGTCACATCATGCTTGGTGAGTACCTCACTGGACTCGAGCCGACTCCACCTTCCTGGTGGAGCTTCTGGTTTCTGTGGCGGTGGAAGCAGAGCTGTAACGGATCCTGCAGGCACGAGCTCATCACTGAGCTGCCCGGAGCAGGCAGGCGTGCCTGACCTCACAGCTTCTGGCCTTCAGTGAGCTTTGGTGTCAGAGCGTCGTGTGAGGAACCTCTTGTGATGTGCAGCAGCTGAGCAGGGGGTTGAAGTGTTGGGAATTTGATGAAACTTGGGAGAAAATACTTAAGTAACACAAAACAAATGTGAAACTGTGTGTTAAAGCAGCTGGCTGGGTTAATACCCACATCCGGGGGAAAAGGGGCTGTTACTGTCCTAAGAGCTGCTGCTGTGGCTGCATTGCAAGGGGGCTGCAGATAGCAGTGGAAAGAGCAGGTCATCGGGGAATCATGGAATCACAGAATAACCATAACAGGGCTGGAAGGGAACTTAAAGCTCGTCTAATCCAAATCCCCCTGCAGGGAGCAGGGACATCTGCAACTAGAGCAGGTTGCTCAGAGCCCCGGCCAACCTCACCTGCAATGGTGCCAGGGATGGGGCAGCCACCACCTCTCTGGGCAACCTCAGCCAGGCTCTCACCACATGCACCATCAAAAATTACTAGTCTGAATCTCCCTCTCTTAGTTTTAAACCCATCACCCCTTGTCCTGTCCCAACAGGCCCTGCTGAAAAGTCCCTCCCTATCTTTCTTCTAGGTCCCCTTCAGGTCCTGCAAGGCCACCAGAAGGTCTCCTCAGAGCCTTCTCCAGGCTGAACAAGCCCACCTCTCCCAGCCTGGCCTCCCAGCAGAGGGCTTCCAGCCCTCCCATCATTGCTGGGGCCTCCTCTGGCCCCGCTCCACCAGGTCCATGTCTCTGCTGTGCTGAGGACTCCAGAGCTGCCCCAGCACTGCAGGGGGGTCTCCCCAGAGCAGAGGTATCACCTCAACCTGCTGGCCATGCTGCTTTTGAATCATCTTTAATCCTTTAATTCCTTAATCCTGAGATACTAAATAAGATAAATTAACAGTTAAAGCCTGATACACAGATTAGGAGGTATCTGTGTGGCTCAGAGGATTTCCATCTTCTCTTCGTCTACAGGCAGTGCCGTGAGACAGCTGATTTCTACCAGGGTTTCTTCATTCTAACAGTGTCTAAGACTCTTTGAGAAGCGCTTAAATCCCTGGTTCCCAGCTGGAAACTTAAGTGTACAGGTGCGTTTCTCCACTAAATAAATGAACCCCAGTCCCCAAACAATTAGTTCCTCTGATGAGTGATTATATTCTTCCCATTTTTGCTGATACACAGAGTTGAATCCCACGGGGTACGTTTCCTTGACTTCAGTGTGATTCTGAAAAATGAGAAAACACAATCGCTGATACCAGGTTGTATTTGAGAGCTCTGAGCTTCTCCAACGAGGAAGGTGTGAGCCACACGCTGTTGTATGGGCCTCTGCTGGTGCTGGGAGTGGTTGTCGCTGTGTTAACGACCTGGCTGTGTCCAGAGAAGTGGATTTCTTGGCGTGCTGAGCTGTGCTGTCCAGGATAGTCCTGACACCGGGGAAAAGTCGCATGGATTGCGCCAAGGGTTGGTGTTGGAGATGGTTGGTCACCGCGAACCAACCCCTGAACCTGACAAGCAGTCGTGTCACCTCCTGCTGTGAAAGATGCTCTAATCTCAAGGTTGGACCAACCTGGGTTGAACGGAGCTTGGAGCAACCTGGTCTAGTGGGAGGTGTCCCTGCCATGGCAGGGGGGTGGAACTAGATGATCTCTGAGCTCCCTTCCAACCCCAACCATTCCATGATTTTTACTCCATGCTTTTTTATACACCTCTTAATACTGTGTCAAATTTGAGTGAAACAGGAGCAATAAAGATGAAAAGTGGGAGGGGAGGCTCTTTGCAGGTTGCACGGGTGGAGCCTGCACGGAGCTGTGTTCAACTTGCCTCCTGCTACCTGTCAGAGGTGGCCGGCTGTGCTCAGAGTGCTTCCCAGTGGGAAATGTCTGTGTGTTCCCGTCCCCACCAACGTGTTGGTGACAGGAGCATGTCCCCGTGCTGGGTACCAGCCTGAGAGCTTGCACAGTGGCAGAGTATCACAATTACTTGGATGCTCAGAGCTGCAGGAGTCGCTCAAGTCTGGTAGGAGCTGTGGGTATCTGCCCATCTTTCCTCGGCAAAGCTCCTTTCTGATGGTAAAATGGCTTTTGGGGACAGCAACAGGAAAGCAGCTTCCTATTTGAAAACAAAGCTAAAATATTTAATTACTTTTAACACCTGAATTGTCACCTTATCATTTTGTAAATGCTTTAAATGTTCTCGTCTCTTCCCATCTTCTAAGTCTGGAGGATGTTGTACAAGCCTTAACACCTCTTTACCTTATTGCCATCTTAATTAGGTATTTATTGCCCGATACACAATGAAGACAAGGTGCCAAAACCTCACATTTCCCCAGCTCCTCGTGAAAATTATGTTTTCCTTCTTCCCAAAGCTGACGCTTACAGACTCTGAGGGGGCACGGACGTGAAGCTCAAACTGATTTGGAAGCGAAAGGCTGTAAAAAGAGCTGCTGATTCCCCTGAAGAGCAGGTAAAATCAAAATGCCCTTGAGGACTTTGCATTAACAGAGAACAACTAAAACGTGTTTTCCTGCAGGGAAACTTGGAGCCAAGTAAAAGATGGTGATGCGTTAGCTTTCAAAGAGATGAGCCCCTAACTGCTGAAATAGTTTATAGGGGATTTGGACTGTTTCAAAAGCACTAAATTGCGTTGGGTTGTGCACCAGATAAAATCGACAGTTGTCAGAGGCTCTGGGAGGAATTTGCAAGGATTTGGGTAAAACGCCGGCTTTTAAACTCATCCTCGGGCTAGAAAAATGAAGCTGTCTGACATGCTCAGATAGAAAAAACGTGTAATTCTTTCAGGGAAGCTGTGGCAACGTGGATGCTGTGAAAGCTTGCGCCTGGTGGTGACCATCCTGCGTGCAGAGGTGCGCTTGGACTCCCTGAGATCTGGTTTAGTGTAGCAGGTGGCTTGTGGGACCCGGGTGAGCTTTAGGTTGGACAGGGCAGGTTTACGTTGAACACAAGGATTTATTTCTTCCATGAAAGGGTGGTGAAGGGCTGTGCCAGGCTGGGCAGGGCAGTGGTGGAGTCCCCATCCCTGGAGGGGTTTCCAAGCCGTGGAGATGTGGTGCTGAGGGCCATGGGTTAGCGGTGAGACAATTTCCTCTTGTCCTATCACTTCTTCCCTGGAAGAAGAGCCCAACCCCACCTGTCTCCAACCTCCTTTCAGGGAGTTGTGGAGAGCAAGAAGGTCTCCCCTGAGCCTCCTTTTCTCCAGGCTCAACACCCCCAGGTCCCTCAGCTGCTCCTCACCACACTCCTGCTCTAGACCCTTCCCCAGCTTCGTTGCCCTTCTCTGGCCACGCTCCAGCCCCTCAATGTCCTTCTTGGAGTGATGGGCCCAAAACTGACCCCAGGAATTTGAGGTATGGCCTCACCAGTGCTGAGTACAGGGGGACAATCACTCCCCTAAAGTTTCCTTGAGTGGGCTCAGGGTGGGAGGAGCTGCTTCAAATGCAGCTCTCTGGGGGCCCCAGGTTCCTGTGTCTACCAGATCTCAGCCAGGTGGCACGTCCTCCTCAACAAGGAGACGTGCAAGGGGTGTTTGGTCCAGGAGTGGGCTGAAGTCCAGTTACAGCCCGTGTGAAGGTGCTGTGGGTGTGTTCCTCTGATATGCTGGTGGATTACCCCACACTGGCTTCTGCAGACAATCACAGAATCATTTGGGTTGGAAACACCTTTTAAGCTCATCAAGTCCAACCATTACCCCATCACTGCCAGGTCACCACTAAACCGTGGCCCTCAGCACCATGTCTACAAGTCTTTTAAACCCCTCTGGGGCTCAGGTGTAAATGCCAAGCAGACATTCTCCAAGAGTGACTTTGGGCAGGGTCTCACACAGGTTTTTTCCATCCACCAACCCTGCGGTCTGTGCTGGGGAGAGGCTTTTACGGATTTCCAGCTCTGAAGGTACAGGGGTTTCGGGTTTCTGCTGTTCCCAGGCACATGTGGTCCAGTGTGTCGGGCTGAGGGGTGTGTGCAAGAAAAGCCAGCGTAGCAGCTCATGTCTGGGTGTGGAAGCTAGATGGCACAGTCTGCCCACAGATTCACCATCCTCGTGAGGGTTTGGGTGAGACACAGCCCTGCGTGGTGGTGAGCCTGAGCTGCTGTGTCCAGAGATACGTGACTTTCCCCAGTAAGCTGGAGCAAGCTGGGACCCCTCTGCTGAGAGGCCAGGCTGGGAGAGTTGGGCTTGTTCAAGAAGAGGAGGCTCCGGGAAGATCTTCTGGTGGCCTTTCAATACTTAAAGGGGACCTAGAAGGATGGGGACTGAGTTTTTAGCAGGGCCTGTTGTGACAGGACAAGGGGTGATGGTTTTAAACTAAAAGAGAGAAGAGTCAGACCAGTAATTTTTGCTGCTGCGGGTGGTAAGAGCCTGGCTGAGGTTGCCCAGAGAGGTGGTGGCTGCCCCATCCCTGGCACTATTGCAGGTGAGGTTGGCCGGGGCTCTGAGCAACCTGCTCTAGTTGCAGATGTCCCTGCTCCCTGCAGGGGGTTGGACTAGGTGACCTTGAAAGGTCCCTTCCCGCCCAAACCATTTTGTAATTCCATGCAGGGAGTTTGTGCTGGGAGTGCCCTGTGCTTGCTTGCTTTCAAGCAATGTGGATCCTTGCTACTGTACCAGCACTGGATGGCAGGACTGGGGGACAGCTCATGGCTCTGCCCGTCCCCTCGCTCCTGCTTGGGTCCTGTGTGGCCGTGGTGGTGTCACAGGTGTGACATCGGAAGCCAAATGCTAGCTCTTGCCTTGCCTTTCTTTCTGGGTTTTTTGTTGCTTGTTTGGTTGTTTTTTTCCAACTTTGGGCTCAGCTTTATTGCCAGCCTCATGCTCCTGTCCTGCACATGCTGTCATTTTGGAGGGAAATATTAAAGAGGCCAATGCTCTTCATCCCTGGTCAGGTCACCCAGACTTCCTCCAGCTTAATGCTGAGCTCATTTACTTTACAAGATCATGCAGAGCTATCCCCCTCTGGGCTGACACCAAAAATCCTCCTCAACTCAAGGACATTTGTTTATATATATATATTTTAGAAAAGTCTAAACTGGCATCTCTGCACCACTTCGTGTAGCTAAAGCCCTGCTGAGTGCCAGGATGATGCTCTCGCCCTGGGGCAGAGCATCGCTCCCGCGGCCGCATCCAGCCCTAGCTCTGTTAGCACCGAAGCCAGGCTGGATTTTGGTAAAACACACACATTTCTCCCCGCCCTGATTTCTGCAGGCGGCCAACACCAAGCAGGCTGGCTCTGCAGTGACGCTCACACGTCACCGGCTCCTGGTTGACAATTTTGTTCCCTCCTTTGGCACAATCCTCTGCAAAACCTGCCCCAGCCCAGCCCCTGGATGAGCTCCCCGGGCGCGGGGCTGCGGCACCCACCGCGCTGTCCACGCAGCGCTCCAAATGGCTAGGACCGTGGTGAGATGAACATCTAGGAAACCCCAGGCAGATGGGGTTTGGCTGGCTGCGTGGTGAGCAGAAGTGCTTCTAAAGAAAACATTTCCAAAGGCTGGCATTAGGCATCGGTGGCTCTCTAATTCGTGCCGCTTGTTGGGAGCGTGTGCTCGCTGCAAACAATGTTTATTTATGGCGTGGAAAATCTATTTCAATCAAATAATTTCCATAACTGAATATTTATGCCAACATCCACTGAATGCTCCTTGACTAAACTGAAAACTATTTATTCAGTTATAAATGTTTACTTGTTTAGTGTTAAAACTGCTTTAAACAAACTTAGAAAAAAAAAAGCAGCAAATTGATGTCTTCCCCATTTGCAGGATTTCCACTGGATTCTAGACGCCAGCTTCTGAGCGGTGTGTAACGTTTTAGTAGAACTTCAGCTCAAATAGCCTCTCTATTTTTATACCCTCTAATGGCCCAGGTCACCCAGAGAGGTGGTGGCTGCCCCATCCCTGGCACCATTGCAGGTGAGGTTGGCCGGGGCTCTGAGCAACCTGCTCTGGTTGCAGATGTCCCTGCTCAGTGCAGAGGGGTTGGATGAGATGACCTTGAAAGGTCCCTTCCAATCCGAATCCAAATGATGATTCTAATCTCAGTGTTGATTAGACTTGCAACAGAGCAGCTGCTCTTCTCCATTATCTTGGTCTTATGAGGTCAGATAAGTTACAACAGCACTTTATTGTACCAAATGTTCGGTGTCAAGTCTTAAATAATATTGTGCTGAGTGAACTCCAGGTTGCTGCCTTGCTGGTGATAGTGGAGTCCAGGAGACTCTTGTAATAGCTTGGAAAACATTGATAGAATCATAGAATAGTTTGGGTTGGAAGGCCTTAAAGATCACCTAGTTCCAACCCCCTGCCATGGCAGGGACACCTCCCACTAGACCAGGTTGCTCAGAGCCCCGTCCAGCCTGGCCTTGAACACCTCCAGGGATGGGGCATCCGCAATTTCCCTGGGCAACCTACTCCATTGTTTTACCACCCTCATAGTGAAAATTCTTCGTAATTTCTAATCTAAATCTCCACTCTTCCAGTTTGATGCCATTACCCCTTGTTCTGTCAGTACAAGCCCTCAGAAAAGGTCCCTCCCCAGCTTTCTCATAGGTCCTCTTCAGATACTGGAAGGCCTCAATGAGATCTCCCTGGAGCCTCTTTATGTCCCAAGGGAGCACATTGTCTTTGCAGCTTGTGAAGCAGACAATTTTATACACCTTGAAGGGACACCTGAACATTTTCCTTGTGTCTTCCCCATGGGACATGTGGCGCCAAGGTTGGTAGGTGAGCTGTGGCATGTTGTGCCATCAATCCCATGGTGGCTGAGAACCACCCTGAGGCAGAGCATTGCCCTGTGCTTGTGTACTATCTGTGTGCCCCCACCTGTGATTTTTCCAGGTGACCTCCTGGCAGGCTGTGAAGCCCTTGGTGGGACCTCCTGGGGCTGTTTTGGGATACACACCATGTTTCTCCTTGCTTTTTTTTGGGGGGAAGCAGGGGAGATAGGTGGTGGTAGGGATAGAAATCAGGTCCGCTGCCTTTGCAGATGGGTTGCATCTAACTCAGGTCCGTGATTTTGGGAAAACCCCCAAAATTAAAGTCAAAATAAGGCTTTGTGGGGGTCAGGAAGGGGGGCTTCCTGTCCGTCTTGCCTGTTCCACCCCAGCCAGAGGTCCCCAGGACGCGGCCACGGCTGGTGACAGGCTGTGCATAGAGAGGGGTTGAAAGCCAAATGCTGATACTTTGCAGGACTGAGCAATTTAGTTATTTGTGGGATACTGAGTGAGTGACTCCTGATCTTGCATCACCTGGGAGGCTGAAGCTGCCCCTCCTCTCCCTCTGCGCAGCTTCAGCCAGCTGCCTTTATCCCGCAGCCGTGCCGGGTCGCTGCTTTCACACCCTGTGGATTTTTATTATTTTCTTCTTTTGGCACCAGATCGAGAGAGTCTTGTCGGTCGGCGACGGTGGCTTAAAGTTAATATTTCATCAGAGTAAAGGCATGCGGCAGCGAGGAGCCCTTCTTGCTGTGCTGACAGCTTGTGCTGGTGAATAAAACCAACTCCAAACCCACCGGTGTGATGTTTCCACCAGCCCGCTGCCAGGAAGGGCTCCAAGGTGAGCTCTGTGAGGGGGAATCGGTGCCAAAGCTGGGGATTTCTTGGATACGATCTGACAGAGTGCAGCTGAAGTCCTGCCTCCGGTTAAAGCTTCACGCTTGGCAGTGGGGGCTTTGCTTACTCAGCATGGTCTCCTCGCTGTGGTCTTCTCCATCCTCCTCCTCCGGTGCCCGCAGGAACTCTGCGGAATTGGGGTTTTGTACAGAAAAAACGAGACTTCTAACTAGGATTTCACAGATGCTGCAGAAATCCCCTCCTAACCAAACACCTGGGATCCTAACTTGTCTGCAGTGCCTTCTGATGGCTTAATTACTCTTTGCTTCTCCGTTGACTCCCCTGCAATGATGGGAAAGACGTAACCTTGCCCAGAACCGCAGGTGAAACCCAGCAGCCAGCCCCTGCCCAGGGGCTTAGCGTTGCTCAGGACCACTTTCTACTTAGCAGACTTTCTTGAAGACCTAGGAACGCTGATAGATACTTCTGTGTGTGTCTGCAGGCGTTGTAGATCACCTCTTTGGCTGCGTATGCCCTGGGTGAGCACTATACAAACCCTGGCAAACAAACGGCGTATGACTTAGAAGAGCAGAAAATCCTCCGGAGTTATGTCCCGAGTTTATGGCATCTTGTCTGCAACACCAGTGTGCTCACACGCGCCGTAAAACTCGGTTACGATTCCTCTGCTCTTCCCCAGTGGTTGATGTAAGGTGTCACAGCAGCCGGTGGCACAAAATCGATGCCCAGCTCAGGTTGTGCTGGACTCACGGGACTTGGCTTCCAATGGCTCGCCCTTCCAAAGACTTTGTGGGATAAAGCGGGTCCCACAAGTCTGGATATTCTCAGGCAAGTATTTGGAGGTCTGACTGTGCATCAGTCATAGAGTGCAAGTTTTGTAGGGATGTGGGACGTTTGGTAGAGGTAGATACCGGTTGGACCTGATGGTCTTAAAGGTCTTTTCCAACCAAGCAACTCTGTGATTTCTACATTTTTGGGGTTGGACTTGAATGCTCATGAGCAGATGCTGACGTTCCTCCTGTGCAAGGTGATACCTGGAGTCAGGGCTGATCAATGTGTTTCCTCTGACACAAATGGGTTTAGTAGCAGGAAGAGAGGTGGCATTTTAGGATCGCCCACTCCCAGAAATGTTTCCCTCCTCTTTTAGGTGGCCGTTGGGCTTGAAGCTCAGCTTGGATGTGGCTGAAGGTTTGGCTTCACTTGCAACGATCAGTTATCCCTCTGCAGTGAGGTGACACTTGCTGGGACATCACCTAAAGCGGAGCCCTGCAGGGCACGTTGAATGGTCCTTCTGTAACTGATCTAGGCGTAAAACCATCTTCAGTAGTAGTGATAAATGTAGTAAAGCACGTTCATATATTATTAGCTGAGAGCCGAAGGGGGGAATTTTGTAATTTCATTAGCACGCTGCAGGCAGGACTTCCCCAAGGAGAAGTGAGGGGTTGCTGTGCTGGAGGGGATGGAGAGCGAGGTGAGGTGCTGCACCCATCGGTGACTGAACCCATCCCAAACAGACCTTTTCTCACCCTACACTTGCAGGGTCTGGCCGAGCTTCTTTTTGCCGGTACCGCCAATTACAGGAGCTAATGAAAAGAGGGGAGTTGGTCACCGCTTGCTTTTATTCCACAAATGTCAGAGCTCCCCAGGCATATTGTGGCATTTAAAACAAATGACTGCGGAGGAGCCTTATCGGCACATGTTTTATGTGGCTCACAAAGTCCCATCTGCGCTGCCAGGCGGCTGGTCCCGTGTGTCCCTTCTGCCGTGGCAAAAACCGCAGGGATTTGTTTTAGGGTTGTGGGATTTTCATGGGGATGGTGCAAAAATGGGCCGTTACTCATAGAAACCTTAACGGGCCTTCTGCTGGGTCACTTCTCCCTAGGGAGAGGCTCAGACTTTCTTCTCAGGTGATGGTTAAACCCCTTGTGTTTCTCCGCAGCCAGACTGAAATGTGGCTGCCAGGTGGGTTTACAATGTTGGACTCGATCTCCGGAGGTCCCTTCCAACCCCTAACATTCTATGATTCTTTCAGCTACCCCAACGTAGTCCTCTCTGGAGGAGTCTCCTCAGACTTTCCCGCTGGCTTTGCCTTTTGCCATCTCTGTGCTGGTGAGACTTTCCTTCCCTGGAGGACACCTGGAAGATGCAGTGGTTTTGATGGTGCTTTGGGTCTTTTTCCACCTGAAGACATCTGCCCCAGCATCGTGGTCCATGTGCTCCAGGGAAATGTCCCACCTCGTTCTGCCTTCGGGCAGGAGAAGGTTGGACTTGATGACCCTGGAGGTCCTTTCCAACCATATAAATTCTGTGATTCTGTGATTCCTCTGGGGAGCTGCCTTTCGCTGGCTCCCGACACAGCTGCTGCAGCTGGGATAATAAACCAAAGTTCTAGATGGATATGGGCTTAAAAATTGGAATTAGCACCTTGCTCTGTCCCCCAGCCCCCACGGGATATTTTGGGGCCAGCCTCAGTCTTCAGCTGATGTCCTCCATCAATGCCTGCCCCAGAACTTGGCCGTGGTCCCTGCTGCACCCGCACCAGCCCTGATGTCTCTTTGCAATTTGCTTTTTATACCTCTGATAGTTAGATCTTTGCAGCCAAGGGGAAAAGGTACGTGGAGTAGTCTGGTCTGGAGAGAGGCTGTCCCAAAACTCCCAGGGGGGTGGGTGAAAGGGATGGAGGAATGTCCCCCTCCCTGGTGGGCTGGCTCAGGCTGTGGCTGTCCATCCAAAAATGACCTTTTCTGCCTTGAGAACTGTTAAAAATGGTGGCTGCAAACTCTGTTTCTGGGGTAAGGAATGGAGAGCTGACAAATAACCCTGGAATCTTTTATTCTGGAGCGGCATCACTTTATCTTCTCCCCGCCAGTGCCACACTCCAAAATATATATCAAAAAGATGATGTGTCTCTCCTATTTGCAGTTCTTTGCCTTAAAGGGTGTCTCCTCTCCTTCTGGTGGACTGTGGGTCTGAAAGCCTCACAGAACACTTCTGCAGCATGGCCACACTCGAGGTTCTCCATTTACTTTCCCCCTTTATCAGTGGCAGTGCCCTGGGTTGTGCTGTGAGGAGCAGACCCCAAAAATGTGTCTTTGGTGACAGAAAAGGGAAAAAAAGGCAGGAAATGTAAACAAACAGTATTTCTTTGGTGCTTTTCTCCCAGAGGGCTGAGTGGATGGGCTGTAATCGGGATGGGAAGGGCTTTGAGTGTCAAGAAGACGCAAAATTATGTTTCAACCTCAGGAGAAACTTCTTTCCTGTGAAGGTGATGGAGCACTGGCCCAAGCTGCCCAGAGAGGTTGTGGAGTCTCCTTCTCTGCAGAGATTCCAAAGGTGCCTGGACATGATCCTGGGCCCCCTGCTCTGGGTGAGCTGGAGCAGGGGGGTTGGATGAGATGATCTCCAGAGGTTCCTTCCAACCCCCACCATGCTGGGATGCTGTGAAAATGAGCTAGTTTGGGGCTCTGAAATGGGACCTTGAGCTGCCAACACGTGGCTTTTGAGGACCTAAACTGGCTAGTGTGTAAAGCTGAGACTTTTTTTAAATATATGGGCATATGAGCACATGCATATATGTGTGTATTTTTCCTTCACCTCTCCTCCAGGCAGGTGCCGAGGACATGAGGACAGGCAAAGTCTCCAGGTGGCAGTGGCTGAGGTGACCCTCCAGGTCTTTCTCCCAGCCTCTTCGGCATGGATAGAGCTGTTCAAAGGAGGTAAGTTCTAATTACTCTAAAATGAACACACGTTCCTGGCTTTTTGGCTTCGGCGCGCGGATTTCTCCTCTGCAGAGGGATGAAGCAAACCCGGTAAATAACGCTCTGCGGCGGCGGGAGCTGGATGGCTGCAACTGGAAAGGTCTCGGCGTGTCTGGAGGGAATGGAATAGATTGATTTATGATTTTAACAAGCATGGCTGGGTAGGGAATCATGCCTATATGGTTTTAAAGTCATGAAGAGATATTAATCAAAATTAAGGCTGCTCTGAGAAGGTATCCGAGCCAGTGGTCTGGTTCCTGGCTAATTGATTACACAACTACAGCACAGTCATCCCTACAGAGACAGTCAAAGGACAGCTTGGATGAGGGGTCTCGGGGTTTAATGCCAGATGGGGAAGCAGAGGGTTGGAACAAAGGGCGTAATGAGGAATAATAGGAATCAGTTAAAGGGCCTGTGCACTTGTCCACATTGATTAGGCTGCGTGTGAAGGGAGAAAATGATTAATAGAAACTCGTAAATGAGAAGCAGCAGTGACATTTCTAGAGCCGCAGCCTGAAATCTCACACTGCCAAAGGTCGGAGCCGCCTGGGCGGGTTGTGAACATCCGCTCCGGAAAAGCGATGTTCCTGGGGCAAAAGCCCCATCCCTGTGCCTCCGGGACCAGCCCAGCCAGGGCTGAGCGTGTTAAAAGCCATGTTGGCAGTCGTGCCATCCCACCAGGCTGCTTTCTCACCTCACTCCTCCATTAATTGTCATTCTGGTGGAAAATACCTTAAGACGGCAGTGGGGGGTGGTGGTGATGGGGCCGCCTCCCACCCGGCTGATGCTGCCTCAGGAGTTTTCCAAACCTCGCTTTCTGCTTGTCTGCCAAGGTGGTTGTGTTACACAAGGTTGTGTTACACAAGGTTGTGTTGTAGGGTGAAGATCAGGCCCAAAACCTGCTCTTTTAGGGGAAAGTTGAATCTACACTTTGCTGCCTTGCCTCTAGCCAGGATTCATGCCAAGCTTTGTCCAGCGTGGTTTGACATTGCGTTGCCCTTGGTCTTCATGACACAATGTGTCTCTGGATGTTTCTCTGTGGCCCCGGAGGTACCTGCACAGAGCAGCAATGCCAGATTAACCTCCTTCCATGGCCTGAACTCTTGACACGTGCAAACACGTCAGGAGGTCTTATTGCAAGTCTCCCCATCTTTGCGACCCGCTGAAGGGACATGGGTACAGGTTAGTTGAGCTCCTTGTGAGGCTTCCCAGTGAAGCCTCCAAATTTCTCCAGGTACACTCAGGCATTAACAGCTTCCGTTGCCTCAGGCTTGGACAAGTCACACTGGTGACCTCACAGGATTAGCTGCAGAGATCTGGTGACTTAAGACGTCTCCAAAAGCTAAATAGGCTTGAG
Source organism: Eurystomus gularis (assembly GCA_013400335.1). Taxonomy (NCBI): domain Eukaryota; kingdom Metazoa; phylum Chordata; class Aves; order Coraciiformes; family Coraciidae; genus Eurystomus; species Eurystomus gularis. Next base: position 50,632 of record VZZY01001018.1, on the reverse strand, counting down.
TGCTCAGCCAACCCAAGCGAGACCCCTGGTAGTACAATTTATTTGTGCTTCATATGTCATATGATGGCTACCCAGGACTCTAGGTTGCTGCACGTAATGAGTTTTGCAATTAAATTAAATTTTAGCTGCACTGAAGCCATGTTTACCACCGGGAATTTGGCCAGCCACCTCTGCTCTTCCTCAGGGCTTCCCAAACCCAGTGACTCCGCTGGATCCAAGGACTTTGGTGGCCTTTCTTTGGAGTGATGTGCTGGCAGCTGTGGCAAGGCTCTTGCCCGAATCTGACCCTGCACCCCGTGTGAAAGTGTCTCAGATGCAGGCTCTGAGAGGGAGATGCTCCCCTCTTGCAAGAATGCTTGTCCTGAACTCTGCTCCCATCGGGATTTTGCAGTGATAGCAGCTGAATAGTGGGCATTTCTTTGAATCCGTGGGATGAATGGAGAGTTCCCAGAAACAGGGGTGGAAGGACGGCTGAAAATACTCACTTTCTGCCATTTCTGACAATGCTGTGTGTGCCAGGCGATATGGGTGCTCCTTGAGGTCATTGCTGTTTTTGTACGGAATCGTGGGTGCCAGTGAAAACCTGGGTGCTGGTCGCATCACCGGCATGATGTGACTTGCTGCTTTGCAGGCGCCGAGCTCCTGCAGGTACTTTTGCAGCTTCCCTGGTTGCTTGCAATGGTTTTATTCCTCGTACAGCACCACATAGAGTCATCTGTGCATGGTCCCTCCCAGCTGTAAATGGGATGAAATCGCTGGTGGTTTATCCTGCCTTGTCCTGTTTTGGACCTCACCCTATTGCATGCAGACATGGGGGCCTGGTGATTTTGCTTCTCAAAAGCAGTGTTCTCACTGACTTGGAAATGATCTCCCCCTTTTCCCTTCCTCTTCAACCACAGCTCAGGCATAACTCAGGGAGATCAATACTGATGGTCATGAAAATGAGAGAAGGATGGATCCTCTGTGGGCATCCCAGAGAGAACTGCTGCATTTGCTCTATTTCTGCAGCTCAGCATCCAGACCAGGTGTCCATCTTCCCAGAGAGATAATGGCACATACTTCAGCCTTACTCTGCAAGAAAGCTGCCTTGACACCAGCTCCATCAAAGCCAATGGCAGTCTAGCTGGTAAATTTATCAATCCCTAAATGAGCTGCAGTGCCCATCCTTGTGCACCTTTCTTCTCTGCCTGTTGCAGAATCATCGAATCACAGAATGCTTTTGGTTGGAAGAGACCTTTAAGATCATTGAGTCCAACCGTTCACCCAGCACTGCCAGGGCACCACTAACGCATGGCCCTCAGCACCACATCTCCACGGCTTGGAAACCCCTCCAGGGATGGGAGGCGTGGGCACGTGGGACGGCCCTTCACAGCCCTTGTGGGGAAGAAATTGTTCCTCATGTCCAACCTAAAGCTCCCCTGGCACCACTTGTCCCCAGGCGCGATGGTGGATCAGTGAGATAGAGCTGTCTGCACACCATGAAATTCAGCCCCGAGCCAGAGCTGGAGCTGCAGCCAGAGTTCATAAATCTGAAACACTTCAGTGGCCGGGGTCTCATTCCAGTCTTGAGCCATTTCTCCCTGTGGACGACAGTTGTACCTGCAGAAAAATCCAGCCCAGCAGGTGGTTAATTACCAGCATCAAAACTTTATATGCAGTTTGCTCGGGGGTACGTTCTTGTCAGGGCATGAGAAACATAATCTTAAAACAAAACTCATTTTGAAGCATCCATAACTTTTCTGAGCAAAGGCACAAGAGGGAGGTAAGAATCATTTAGGAGCCGGGAGCTGGACTGATGGTGAGCACCTCGGGAGAAGTCCAAGAGTGACGCAGGCAGGATGTGCCGGGGGGAGCCAGCCCTTGCTGCAGTCCCATCGATCTGTTTGGGCCAAAGTGTCATACCAAGAGATGACCCCATACCTGAGAGTGGGAGCTGGTTTGATACCTCCAGCCCCTCATTCTCATGCTCTCCTTGCTCCCGAAGGACTTACCCACCTGCCAAAGGCACTGGAGTCATTCTCCTTGTTAGAATAAAAGATGAGGATCACAGCCAGCCGCTCACTTAACGCTGAAATCACAGGGAGAGGAGACTGGCCACTTTGGTCCTCGCTGACCTTGAAAACCAAGCTGGCGAGTGCAACCTTCCATTTCTTATTGCTCTCCGGGATTAGTGGGATGAGGTCAGCCTGGAGCACTAATTCACTTTGCTCTTAACTCGTTTCATTACATTACAGGAGAGCATCGCACTCGACGAGCGTAATCTTCGATGCTATTCTCCTCTTGTCTCTGCTTTTGTCATAAATTAAATAAGCTGCTGTCATTTTCCAACCATAAAGATTGATTTTTTTTTAACTATACTGGGGCGCACGATGATAATTTATACATCTTAAAGTTGTCCACTCTCTCGCTGGTTATTTTCTTGGACCTCGAGCTGGCTGCTTTTTCCTTTTCCCATGCTCTCGGGTGGCAGGGTCTTGGAAAAGCGGTAAGTCTTCTCTGGGGAAAGAGATGTTAAATCTTCATATGTCCTGTTGTGAGGAGCACACGGAGACCTGAGATGGACGCTCAGCTCCCGTGAATACCAAAACAAGAGCTTGTGTCAGTAGGACGCGCTGTCCCTTCCAGGGAGACAGAATCACAGACCGGTTTGGGTTGGAAGGGACCTTTAAAGGTCATCTAGTCCAACCTCCCCACACTGGGCAGGAAACACATGAACTGCAAGTGATGAGAAGCTGGATTTTCTTCTTTTCATAGCTACAATAGATGTTGGAATACGTGATTGGAGAAGTGGAGCTTCTGGACTTGGCCTAGCTGACGAGGGAGGGTGAGCTGGTGTGGTGCACCGACCGCGACATGGCTGAAAGCCACTGGGGAATGGAAGAAAGAAGAGCTAACTAGAAACTAAAATGATGTGTTTCCAGGAGACAAAGCAGAGGGGCTTGCAGGGAACGGCAGGTGGGACCTTCTAGGGAAGCTGCTACGGAGTATGGGCAGCTCCTCAGAGAAATCGTCACTGGTCTTAAGTCAAAAAAGCAGCGCATATAAAGTAGACAATAAGCCTGATTACAAAAAATCAGCAGAAAAGAATGATGCAAACAAATGCTGACAAAATTTGAAAAGCTGAAACGTAAACCAGGGGACAACAGGAGAAGTGGTAACCAGATGCAACGGATGCAACAAAGGTTGAGGATGGCTCCACCATGCTGGCATCATCCTGGGAGGTACAGGGAAACCAGGCTGGAAAACTGATATGGAATTAACCTCTCTGAAGAAATGGTCTGAGAAAACCAGAATGGCCATCAGTGAGGGCAGTGCCTGGTTTCCGCATCCAGCAGGAGCGATCAGCAGCAGAAGTGCAGCGTGGGGAATGACCATGGAGCAGAGCTGGGGATGAGTCCCCTAAGGGGTGTGGGTTGCCTGTGCCAGGTTCCTGTGGAAGACCCACGTAGAATCATAGAATCATTTAGGCTGGAAAAGACCTTGAAGCTCATCAAGTCCAACTGTTAACCCAGCACTGCCAGGTCATCACTAAACCGTGTCCCTCAGCACCACATCGACAGCGTGTGTGACACATCCCCGTGCTGTATCAGGTGTAGAAGCAGGAATTAAGTCTTTAAGTTCACTCAGTGGTGCTGGTTTTATTTATGTATTTGTACTAACGAAAGCAAGAAGCGCCTGGGGTAGGTGGCCAGGGAGTCTGTGACCTCTTCGTCATGGAAGGTTTTTAAGACAGGTCAGACAAGCATCTCGTGGGAATGACTCGATGAGGTTTATTGTGCCTGGGGAAGCGGATGAGCTCAGTAACTTCCTGATCACCTTCAGCTCTACAGTTCATAAGGAACAACTTGTTTGGTGTGAGGGTGTCGGAGCCTGGCCCAGGCTGCCCAGAGAGGTTGTGGAGTCTCCTTCTCTAGAGAGATTCCAAAGGTGCCTGGACACGATCCTGGGCCCCCTGCTCTGGGTGAGCTGCTGGAGCAGGGGGTTGGACGAGATGATCTCCAGAGGTCCCTTCCAACCCCTACCATGCTGGGATTTTGTGACCTCTCTATTTTTTTCAACATTTATGGCATGATGGTGCTCACGAGGCTGAAATCCTCTACCCCCTACATGTGATTGTTTCCCAGCAATACTTTAAAGCATCACGTTAAGGCATTGTAAAGATGTTGTGCTTTTAGAAGCAATTATTTGATTGCTCCACCAGTGCCTTGTTTCAGCCATCCCAGTGAACAATGAAACTTCTGGTGGTGATGCTCTTCTTTTAAGGTGTTCCATCAATGAGCTGGATTCTTCTAGAACCAAAGCAGTTTTCAGTGCTCTCCAAGGACTCATTTATCTCTATTTTCTGTTCAAAGTTCTTTGGCAGGGGGAAAAACCACACCTGTTCTTCACGGTTGATGTATTGGGGCTGCTCCCAAGTGTGGCTGTGAGTTAGCATCAAACTCAAGGTGGTTTGGGGTTGGCTTTGCGTCTGAACCCTCAAAATGAGGAAGTGGGTGATGTGTTTCATGTGGGTTTGCTTTTGGCCAGTTTAACACTTGTGCTATCGACCATCAGAGACCAGGAGCGTCTCTGCCAGTGAACTTGCCTTTCTTTTCAGGTGCTTTAGGACAGGAGTAATTTTATTTTCTAGTGCAAATGGTGTAAAAGTCCGAATGTTGAGGAGAGCTTTGGCTGGTGGATTAAAGCCACGTGAGATCTGTGATGGTTCTGCAAGACCAGGGATTTCTGTGCGAAACCAAAAAGGACTGTTTGTGTGAAAATCTGTAAGCTCAAATCCACCAACTCATGGCAGACACGTGCAGACGTTCAACATAGAATCATAGAATGGTTTGGGTTGGAAGGAACCTTTCAAGGTCATCTCGTCCAACTCCCCTGCAGTTGGGACATCTTCAACCAGACCAGGTTGCTCAGAGCCCCGTCCAACCTCACCTGGAATGTTTCCAAGGATGGGGCATGATGATCCTGAGTGTTTCAGCCTCATTTCACCTGGTCACCCAAGAAATGTGTGTGCAGAGCAGGGTGTACATGAATGGGACGGCATTTTGGGGTGTCCCCCATCCTCCCAGGTCCGTGTGCTGTCTGTGAGGACAGACATTTGCTCTCTCTTTAGCAGCTTGGGCCGTGTTTTCTAGCTTGGATTCCTAAGAAAATGAAACAAATGCAATTGCTGAGTTTTCACTGAATTCTCCAACTTGCTGGCCGATTCCTGCCCTATTTGACAGGAGAGCAGAGCTCATCAGAGGTATTAAATTTTCACATTTTATGAGGACAGCTGGCTGAGCAGAGGAGAGAGACCTTTTAATAACACTCCTCCGCAGCAAAGGATGAAGCGTGCGCAAAGCCCTTATTAGACAAAGAAACCGCACAGGAGAGGAAGGGCCACCACAAATAGAGAAAATACTGTTTTTTTTAATGTTTTGCAACTCAAAGTCATGCACGGGAGGAGCCGAGCCAACGCTGACTGAAAATGGCAGCAGTCCAATGGGGAAACTTCTCCTCAATGCTTTTAGGGGATGGGCAGAGCCCTGGTGCTCTCCCACGCTCATGCCTGCGGGGATCAGCCCTGGGATTAGTGGAAACCTGGTTGTTTGCCTTCATGAGCTTTTGGGGATGAAGACCCTGGGAGGTTCTCCTCCACATTCTGTGCACCGCAGTCGATTAACAGAGCCCATGGCTCTCTGCAGAGCCTGGGACGCTCCGTTTCATGCATCTCCTGTACCTAAAAGCCCGGTTATTACGGATGTCCTGCTAGGACATGGCTTGCAAGATTTATAGGTGGCCCGTTAGAGCTTCAGCAGCTGCTCCGGGCAAGAGTGGGCACAGCAATTCCCCACAGCAACGAAGCCAGCCCGCGTCCCCAGCGCGAGAGCCGTTTCCATCTTGACTTTGTCTCCTCGCGCTTTGTTGTATTTAGAGCCGGCTGCTTTTCTGTCATTATTTGGCTGTTTTCTTGGAGGGCGGCCATCTCTTCTAAATGCCGGCTAGCTGCAGCCAGCGAAGGAATATCCAACAATCTGCTTTTAAATAGCTCTTGCGTAAATGTTCGTGGTCAGCAGGCAGGTGGGGATGATGGTTGTGCTTATTCAGCGCCCGTTTCCACGCTTCGATGCCGGCGTTCGAAGGGGTCTCATTCAGCTACCACTGCAGAGAGAGAGTTTCCTTCTCTCTTTCTCCTTTTCCTTCAAAACCCCCTTCTCCCCTAGACGTGAACTTCCCCACAAGCGCCTGTTGCGTTTCCAGTGGGAGCTTTACAGTGCTGTATTTGCTGGAAGATGGAGACTGGGCAGCTCTTTAAGCTGGTTAATGTAAACCTGCTTTTTACAGCCTCCTGAAAGAGTTACTCTGGGGTAGAAGCTCCCAGGAAGCAGGAGGTGGTGGGAGAATGGGGAGAGCATCCCGCTGGAGGTGGCCTTGGGATGGAAGGAGCAAGAATGGGAGCTGAAAGACAAATTTTTGTATGTTACTAGGTCTAGGAGTTGATTATTGCTCGTCTTCTGTTTGGCAGTTTGGAAGTTTCCCGAGCTGTGCTTGTAGCTGGCACGAGGGAGCACCAACCCCCAGCCCGTGGTGGGAGTGTGCTGGGGGGTTTGATAGCTCCAGGCTACTAAAACCATGAGAAACCTGACATCAACCAGCACGTCAGTGTCCAGCAAGTGCGAGCAGCAGGACACAGCTCCCCAGGCTGGAGCTGGGGAGCACAGGGACACAGCAAGTGATGCAAAATCCCCCCCTGGTTCAAAGTCCACGTCTCAGAGCCATTGTCCTGTCCTGCACCGGACCCCGAGGATGGATTCTGGCACATCTGATCGGGCTGCCGTAGTGAGACGCTGAGTGACGTGATACCAGCCAAGGGGACTACAAGCTCCAGAAGAAATAAGGAAAGCGAGGCTATTTAAGGATGCTAAATCCTTGAGTTTGTCACCCCCTTGTCCCACTCCCAGGGAAGGGGGAGAGCGCTGGCGTTGGGGAGGGCTGCGCCTGCAACCCCAGGCTGCTGTAGGATAATTTTTTGATCTTGGAAAGCCAGCAGCTTGTTCAATGCAAAGCACAACAAGGCAGCAGAATTAGCAGCGTAGCCCCGGGCGATCGACGGATTGACAAACCGGCCTTTCATGTCCACGGCCTGTTTTGAAAGGAATATTAAAGCTGTGACATCCATTAAACGCCAGGTTTGCGGCTGCGGAAGGAGTCGGAGCGGGAGCGATTCTGCTTTATTTCTTCCCAAGAGAAGAAAGGTCTCCTGTAGAAGGAGACTAAAAAAAATGATGCTCCATCAGCTGCATCTTCCCATGGACAGATGAAAACTGTCCTGACCCTGCCTGTGCTTTTTTGGGGAGAAAACCCAGCTGGGTCCTTGTGTGCTTTCCCAGGGGGCTGTCGGAAAAGGAGCGCACAGAAAAGACAAAAAATCTGCTCTGAGAAAGGGTATTTCTAAGAGCAGGAGCGATGAAGGTTGGACTTGATGATCCTAGAGGTCTTATCCAACCTAAATGATTCTATTCCAGGTGGACAAGGGTTAAGGCTGGTGCTAAGCAAGCGTTAATGAGTGTGAATTAATTGCTGTTTCCTTCCCCGGGGCGGTGGTGGAGGGGGATGCGCATGCACCGGGATGGCAGAGACATCCCTGTGTTGTATCTTACTCCCCCATCGCAGCCGTCTCTCACTGCTCGTGCCTGTAAGGGGCTGTGGGTATCTTAAACCTACCAGGAGTCCATTCTCCTCGCTGCGTACAATATATTGAATTACGGCGCGCCTGCCTCCAGTGAAGATAACGGGGATGCAGCTTTCCCCGAGCATCCTCGCGGGCACGGAAAGAGACCGTCATTAAGTCTCGTAATCACTCACCTAAATTCATTCCACCTATGAAAATCTAATTATCCGAAGTGGCTCTTTCAGTCATTAGCGGCTGCAGGGACTCGTCGTACAGGGTAAACTCTCGGGGAAAAGAAAATGCCTCCGGTGCGTTTCTCTGCTGCCGTGGCCCATTAGAGAGATGTTTATTACTTTGCTCTCTTCCTCGCTTCCTAAACCCTCCCAGCCCCATGTGCTGAATCCTGCTGGGCCTTTGGCAGCCGGGGCCGTCACACCAAGCACCCCCCAGCCAACGGGGGGGGTTAGTGCCCTAAAAAGCCCCTTGGGATCCAAAAAGCGATAATTCCTGGTCAAAGCTAAACTTTTTCAGCAAAACTCGTGGCGCTTTGGCAGGAGAGAGGGATGGAGGGTGGGAAGGGGTGAGTTGCGGAGAAAACCTGCTCATGAGGGAGCAGACGTTGGCAACCGGGCGGTCTCGGGAGCCCTGACAGAGGCCGTGGCTCTTTATACATTCCAACAATCAGCTACTCTACAGCTGAAGTAAAAAATAAAATAATACAATCAGCTCTTTATAGCAAAGTATCCGCCAGAGGATGACATTTATAGAGAGAAATGGCAAAGGGAGTTTCAGGTGGTCCATGACAGCCCTTACTGAAAAGATCCATGACCACTTCGCTGCATCTTTCCCCTGTTTTTCTGCATTTTAGCTCATGGGCTGGGCTGTCAGAGCCCGGCTCTTCTGTGGCAACCGGGGGCCTCCGTTTGCTTTTCGTAGCCTTACGTTTGGGTGTTGCAGGGGGTCAAATCCCCTGAGGATTTCTTCATGCTAACTGCCAGCTCACTTTAATTAATACTTCTAACGACCCGCGATGCACAAGTCGCGCTCAGCAAAGACGCAGAGTCACCTCCTGGTATTTTCTGCTTCCTCGCTGTAAATTTGCCATCGCTGAGTTTCCTCCACGATGCCTGTCCCCTCCTTCTGCCTCTGCAAATTTTTTTTTTTTAGGCTGTTAGATAACTAGGAAGGAGATAAAAGCAGATTTATCTGTGGAGAGTGGAAACACAAATAAAAAAATGCCAGCTGAGCCATTGGGAGAGTTAAAGCTGCGCCGACAGCTCCCCCCCCAACCCCAGTCTCCCAGGAACGTATTAAACTTTAACAAGTAAATGAAACTAAGTTTGTGAAGAGGAGTTAAAATTGCATAAGGCGCATTTTCTCGCTCTGGGTTTGCTGTGATCTCTGCTCAGCTGCATTTCCACCCGGGGAGGGGTGGGTGTCCCAGTGGTCCTTGTGCCAGCCCTGTGCTGGTGCACGGCCCCCCCCAGCTCCTGCTCCACATCGCGGGGCGTGGATGAAACCTGGAGAAAACTCTTAAGCCCTGGATGGGAACCTGGACAGCTTTGATCCACCCCTGGCATCTCCGCCGAGCGGGATTTTTGGTTGGAGGAAGACCAGCCTCCATCAATCGCCCGCCCCTCAAGCGCTCCAAGCAACAGCGGTGTGAGTTGAATTTTTTTTTTTGGATCATTGCACAGTTTCAGGGTTTTTTTTTTTTGCTTCAGTGCAGCCGCTGGCACCTCACCTGAGAAAAATCTGCTTGAAGTGTGTTTTCATGACAACATTGCCGGGAGAATTCCTGCCATAACGTGGGATCCACCTCTCCCCTTTCCCTGTCTTCCAGCAGTTTTTTCCGCTTTCTCAAGCCCGGGGACTCTGGTGCTTCCCCACTGTGATGATCTCCCTGGGTCCAGGATTTTGGTGAGGCTCGCTGAAGCAGAGGCACGCGAGCTGCCCGTGTGCCACCCGTCAACACTGAGCCACTTACCTCTGCTTTTAATATCCCACCTGCGTTAACACAACCCTGTCCCCGCAAGCCTTCTGGCTGGGGTTGTAAGGTGATAATTAGCTCGAAACACTTCTGCCGGGGTTCTAACAGCTCTGGCACATTTCTCTCTATCCTGCCATAAATAGCCAAGATGGGAAACGTGCTTGGGCTGATGGTGCAGCCGCTGTCGGTGACGTTGGTGACGAGGGCGATGAGCCCGCTGTGCCCACACAAAGTGTCTCCTGCAGCCAGGGAGTGCCGAGCACCTCCTGGGACGGCGGCTTGCGGTTGGGATATTTCCTAAAGGTTTTGGGGCTTTTTAATAAAAGGGTTTTGCATTAGCTGAACCCCAGGGGGTTCCTGGGAGACATGGTGGACATCAGCAGACCTACTGAAGAGCTGATGATGCTCAGCACGGTGTGGGAAAGAGCCTGGAAATCCCCCGGCCGGTTCTCGCCATCTGCTCTGCAGCTATGTCTTGGTTTGGCTGAAGATTTGGGGAAAAAGCCTTTCTGGAAAGAGCGAGCGCAGCTGAGCAGATGCCGTTTCCACTCCGCGCTGGCCTGTCGGAGGATGGAGGTGGGCCCCCTGAGCTGCTCAGGAAAGTCACAAATGCTTTAACAAATAAATCAGGGCTAGCTGTAAGGATCCATCCAAGTGCATCCAGTGCTCTACTGGGGTGGGGTGTTTAGACACACCCCTTTGAAAGAGAAAACTGGGAGTCCCTGCATGGCTGCCGCTGCCCAAATACCCCTGGGGTTGCGCAGGCAAGGACGGACACTCGAACACTTTTATTCCAACCACTTTGCTATTTACCCTAAAGGTGGATTTTGTTGGTTTTTTTAATGAGCTACCCGTGTTCCTGTTGCTCTCCTCTTCCATCTTTGTTTCCCCCTCCCGTATTTCCCATCGCTGGGGGATGCAGCTGCAGCCACCCCGATGCTCAAGCCAAGTGCCTCCAAACTGTCTCCTTCCTCCTCCACCCAAGCGACTTCTCCCCACTTGAGCTCCCCAAGCGCAAGCCCCTTCTTCCAAATTTAAAAGCGATTTGAAGCTTGAATCCCATTGTTGGCCATAAATAAAGCTTTTTCCCTGGCAGAGCAGTGCAGGACGCAGCTTGTTACTCCCACGGGTGCTTTGCAATCGCTGCCTGGTAGCGGCAAAGTGGAAGAACGAGGCCGTGGTTTTAATTTTGGCTGGTGGAGAGCAGAGAGCTTGGGGGTGCCCAAGGTTTTGGGAGGTGGAGATGTGTCCTGGGGATGCCGCCCATGGGATTTAGGGACCAAACCTCTCCCCTCTGCACTGAAACCTTCCTGCGCATGTGGGAGCTGAGAAATGGGGTTGGGCTTGAAGGAGGAAAAATAAAAAGCCACTGAGGAGGGATGTGGTGGCAAAGAGTCACTGTGTGAACTGGCCACCACGATGCTCCAGGGCCTCTGACCCAGCGAAATCCTGCGCTACAGGAGAGAGCAGGATTTGTCCCGTGAGGATAGGGGAAACTGCAGGAAGCCAAGTGCCCTCCTTCCTTATGTGTCCCTGGGGCAGGGAAGGGGCTTAGGGAATATGTATCCCTGGGGATTTAAGGTTGCTTTTGGGGTATCCCAAGGACCTGCAATAAATATGAAAATAAACAGCCTATAAAATAAATGCACATTCTGAATGCACTGTTGTAATTCCCCCAAATGCTCTGCACCCAAATCTGTCCGTCCTCTTTGTCTGCGCTGCTTGATGTCAATTTTTTATTCTATTTTCTTAGCTTTTTAAAAATCACATGTATATTCATCTCCGTGGCTGAAACACAATATTAAAGAGATATTGCATTTCACTCCGCGAGATGAAAATAGATTTAATTAATGTCAATTAATTGAAATTCAAAGGGAATTCTAATCAGGCTGGGCTAGGAGCAGGCACTGAGCTGCTCCAGGAGATTCCCTCTCCTGCAAGCTGGGGAGGGCTGGGCTGGGTTGTTCCTGGGGTGGAAGCTGGTGCCTGCTCGGCTTGGGCAGGATGTGGTTGACTCCATGGGTGCCTCTGGATGGATACATCTGGGTCTGGGTTTTGGAGGTGAGGATGTCAGTAGATGGAGCTGTTTATTAATGTTTCCCAGTGATTTACAGTGCAGAGGGATGCTTCGGTGCTGCGCGGAGGCTGCAGGTGGTTGTGGCCTTTGGGAAGGGTCCTCGTCCCGTTCCTGCTTCACTGGGGCAAATCCCTGCCCAGGAAAGCAGATTATCTGGCTCTGCTGTGAAGGCTGAGCGGGTGGCCAAGAGCAGGACCTTCCCCATGGGGACACCTGAGATGGATGCAGAAGCTGAGTGTCCCCGAGGCATGGGATGGGATGGCTGTGGCATCACAGAATCACTTTCCTTGGATCCTTGGCATCATCCTTGGAAGAGACTTTTCAGATCATCAAGTCCAAGCATTATCCCAGCACTGCCAGGTCACCACTAAACCGTGACCCTCCTCAACCCTTCGCCAGGGTGTCAGTTAAAACACAACAGCTCTGTGCAGCACCCGGTGCTTCATTCTGCTGAAGACCTCAGGTCCCCACACCATGGCAGGAGGTGGTGGCTGTGCAGCATGGTGGGATGAAGGTGGAGTGAATTAAAGCAAAACTCTGCTTCTCTCTTGCTCCTCAGAGGGCTGTGGCCACTGTAATACTTGCTTTTTCCCCAGTGACTAGTGGAGATGGAGGCTGTCCTCCTCCCTGCTGCCAGGTCACCTGGCAGGATACCACCCAAATCCAAACGCTTGTCCCAAGCGTGATGCTCCATGCGCCCCCTTCCATTAAATACTCCCTGGCATGCGTAACTGGGAGATGGTCCACACATTCTGTTTTCAGTCCTGTCCTTTATAACATTTTCTGCCAGATCTCACTTTTCTAGCGTTCTAGTGCAGCTTTTAGGCCAAATTCTTGTCTGGAATGCAATGGGATGGTCAGACTTGAGTGACTGAGAGAGAAATCTGCTTGACTTCAAGGGTATAGCACGAAGCCATGAAACCAGTGGTGCCAGTTCAGACCATGCATCTCTCCCAGCATCTCACGCTGATGCTCAGCATCTTGCTCCAGCGACAGCTGAACACTGGCAACCAGGGGAAGCGAAGAAGAGCATCCCCACCTCTGCTTCATCTGCAACTGGTCTCTGGGTTGGGGGCCCCCTTGAGTGGTACAGACACGGGATACCTCAAGGTTGGACATGTCTGATGGCAGCAGAACGTCGTTCCTCCCATCCTGCAGGTCTGTGCTCTCCTCTGTGCAGGCATCTGGGAAATTATCCTCGGCTGCCACAACACTAATTTTAATTTTAAAGAAATGAGCCATGAACTGTTGAAAATAATAATTTCCAATATGAACACCTGAGAGGCTGCTGTGGATATCTGCCAATATATTAATTTTGTCTTAAATTCCGGCAGGGTGAGAATCTGCTTATTAGTAACACAGAGAAGAAATATGTTGAGGTGCGAGTGAGGCAGTTGGGAAGCAACAGAGGAACCCCTCATTCTGGTGGACTGGAGGGAGACACACCTCCTGTCCTACTCGAGGTCTTGTGGAGAGAGCTCACTTCTTTGAAAAAAAGCAGAAAGTTGGGAAGCTGGGAGAGGGAAACCTTAGATGATTAAAAAAAAAAGAAATTAGGCAAAATCAAGAGGAAGAACTCCGCTTTTACTTTTGTATGATCAGATATATTATTTTATCAGCTGCAGGCCAACACCACCCTTCATTTCTGCTTGTGTTTTAAGGGCTTGAGTATTTTGCTTGGAATATTAATGAGCTTTGGTTCCAGCCAAGGAAATCTTAAGAGTGTTTTGAACTTAAATAGACAAAAAATGCCACAGAAACCGCAGAGCTCAAGGGTGACCCTGAGACGACTGGTGCTGTGCTGGCAACGAGGGGTAGCACCACCATGGGGTGATGCTATAAAGTTGCCTTTAGAGTCTGAAGAAGCATGCTTCGTTTTAATAATTTTATATTAAGTAATGACTTATGTATCTGCTTGGTGTTGTAACATAATATAAAGTTTTGCAGGTTAGCTAAGTCCCATGGCCAAGTCTCTCTGTGGTGGGTCAGAAGCAGAAGGCCTGTTGGTGTGATGGGACCTGGTCTCCTACCTGCTCTGCATCCAGACAGGGCAATGACGCCTTAAGGCAAAGCAGCTTTCCTAATTTAGAGCCTTGTCTGGATTATTTTGGGATTATCTTTCCCAGCCAAAGCGTTGGAGAGTCCCTTAGAGCCACAGGGTTTGCTTTGCTGGAAAGCGTCATGACTGCAGGGGAGAGACGTGGGTGCTGCAGGATACACATGAAGGGACCAAATGAATTCTCTTGGAAATGGCAATTTATGCCAGTTTGCCGGTGTCATGCTGGTTATTCTGGTTGTGGGGCTGCAATGGCTCTGCTGGTGTGTACGTGCATGTACAAGTCTCTTTTTGGGTACTACCAGGCATGGCTGGATGCAGAACTGACATCTTGTTTCCATCGCTTGAATATTCAAAGACCCCATGGAAAAGGATGATGTGGTTTTGCTGCGTAACACCAGTGCACGTGTCGTTCCAACGGTCCTGCCCATGGGCTGGTCCCCAAAGCAGCCCCCACTCTAAATATGAGGCAGATGTGCAGCACACATTGAGGACCAAGTCTTGGGAAATGCCAGAAGATATGGTCTTGCTGTAAACCAACCGTGAGTGGCCTGCTGCGTTCAGCAGGTTATGGACCAAATATTAACATTTCAGCAAACTGGGAAAGAAATTGTTGCTGCTGAGGGTGGTGAGAGCCTGGCTGAGGTTGCCCAGAGAGGTGGTGGCTGCCCCATCCCTGGCACCATTGCAGGTGAGGTTGGCCGGGGCTCTGAGCAACCTGCTCTAGTTGCAGATGTCCCTGCTCAGGGCAGAAGGTTGGACTGGATGGCCTTGAAAGGTCCCTTCCAACACAAGACATTCTGTGATTCTAATGGGATTCCTCCCACGATGGGCACTGGTGCCAGTGTGGGTCCCCCACTCCCGCACATCTCAGGTGCGTTGCAGAGGCTGTGAGCACAGGGCTGGTCATTGCAAGGAGTATTTTTGGGTCCTCCAAGCTGAGAGGGTCCCTCCACAGCACCTCCCCGACCCCTGTCTTTGCCCAGCTGGTGTGGCCATGTGCTCCAGCGGACGTGGAGCGGTGGGATCAGCCTCTCCCTCTCCGAGCAGGGATGGAGAGAGGGGCTGCTGAGATATGTTTCCATGGAGCAGCTGAACTGAAGATGAATATTCCCCTGAGCGCCGATAAAATGCTGAGGTTGCTGTAGCAACGTGTTTGGAGGTTAAGAAAAATAAATTAAAAAAGCCCAAAACCAAAGTGGAGAGGAAGTTTTTAGGAGGGGAGAGTTGCTCGGAGGGGTTCACCATGGGGGTCACGGCGAGTTGCCCGGCACAGTGCCCGGTGTGCCACAGGGCTTTGGAGCACCCATGCCTGAGCTCACCTATCCCTACTCCCACCATGGCAAACAATTCCTGAAAGCTGGACAGCGAGAGCGTGGCTTTGATCCACATGCTGCCCATTTGTTGGGAAGCTGGAGGTAAATCTGCTCTCCAGCGCAGCGCTTCTGTCTGATCTAGTGGATTGTCCAGACCTGGGGACCAGCCCCGGGTGCTGCAGCTCCAACGAGTGTTTGGTACCTTGCTCAAACAATTCCTGCGCTCGTCCCGTGTGGGAGAGCTCCGGTGTGTGGATGCGGGTTGATCCACATGGAGAATCACCAGTCTTTTCATGGGAGTGGTATGAACCCAGCTGACCGTGCCACGGAGGGACCAGATTTCCCCTGTTTTGTAGGGGAAATATTTTGCTTCTCCTTTCTGTTTTTTTTTTTTAATTCAGCAATGTTGTGAATGGGACATAGCAGTGATTTGCGAATGGTGATGTTTGCGGGAGTTTTCTTGCTTGGTGATGCTCAGTGCCGTTGGTAGGAACTGGACCACTGCTGGGCATCCTAGCTTTGGTTTGTCCTAGACCGAACAAGCACGGAATCTTCCAAGGAAGCCTCTTTCCCGGAGCTGGAAAAGCAAAGCTGATTGCTGTCATCTCTCGCCTGATAGGCAGGTTTTATGGTGAATGCCACGGGGTTCTTCTTCTATTCCAGTCCCAGGAGCCCAGTCCTAAATTCCCTGCTCATTTATCTGTTTTTTCCCTAATTCCTCTTGAACGTTTCCCTCTTAGAGTATGTAATGGCAGTTAAGAACTAACGCGTGCTGGAGGGTTTTCTCCTCCCGGCTGAATAACGTTGCATAACTAATGTGATCCCCAGCAGGGCTGGAGCCTATTTTTCAGAGCTGAATGAACTTTTTGGGAAGGTGCAGAACTCTCCTGTTGCTTGACACGTGCTGTTTGGGGATGCTGCTGGGTGGTGCAGGGCTGCTGGGCTTGGTGTCAATAGTGGAGGGGCTGAAGGTGCCATGCCTGGCTCGTCAGAGCATCCTCATCCTCTGGGGATGCCACTCAGCATTCCTCCTGGACCCTTGCCTTTTCCAGGCTGGTTTTTGATTCCTCCTTGTGCAGCAGTGGCGATACTGGAAAGCAAATCAAATACAGCTTCCACTTCTCTTCAACAAGCTCTTCTTCCTCTCTTGACTGTTCAGCATCTAATAACAACATGCTACTGAAGTTGTTTTGCTTTGTGGGGTAGCCTTCCTCTTCTCACGATATATATCTTCATAGTACCTCGGATAGAGCAGAATGCTGCTAATTCCATACGATGGGGTTATTATGAACTCGTAGGAATTGATGATGCTTATAAATATAGTCCCGTTGAAATCCTTGACGCTGCACATTAACCTGGTGGCTGAGCCATAAAGCGCAATGCGTATTAAAGATCAGCAGCCTGCGCTTTAAGGGCTTTCAAAATAGCCAGGCTTGGTGTGATATACGGGGTGCAAAAGGGTTCTGAAAATCCTAGAAGAAAGTACAAGCGCTTTTACGATGAGGGTAATGCGTTTATATGGGAGGCTGTCACCTGGCTCGGAGGGTTGGATGGATGTCAGAATATGTAGAGCTCTTTTTAGCAGAATTTAGGTTCCTCTCCTGTTCAGCCCTTGTGTTGGCCATTGGGAAGATCTCAAAGAGTTTAGGGGCGCTGGCAGTGTTTGAGCACGGGTGTGGAGGCTCTTCTACCTCTGGATATTGCCATTTTGCACTGCAGAATACATCTTTGCAAGAGAGAATTTCCTCCAGAGCAACCTGATCTAGCTGCAGATGTCCCTGCTCAGTGCAGAGGGGTCGGACTAGACCACCTCTAAAGGTCCCTTCCCACCCAAACCAGTCTGTGATTCTATGATTTTATGATCCTATGATTCTCCTGGTTTCACTCTTTGCACTGTTTTGCTGCAAGAGTCGATAAAACCAACCCATTCCCATGAACCACCTGGTTTTGCAGCGTTCTGAGCCACCTTGAATTTTAGGGCACGTTGATTTTTTTGCTATTTTCTTATAAAAAGCCTCCGTTGGCACAAGCCATTCATTTCCTTCTTGTTTCTTCCTGTGAGGAGCCCCATTTCTGGACCCAGCTGCCTTATCAGCCCAGCCGAAGCCCACATTTATAGGCTCGACTCCCCGTGAAAGCACATAAACCTGTGCCCACCAGTTAATTAAGCATCCAAATGAGGGATTGGTACCTGCTGTTTAGATCATTGCTTCTGAAGATCACTTAAGGGATCGGATGCTTTCAACGCGTGGTGTCACCTGAATGACCCAACAGCACGAGCTGCCTGCCAGCAAAATGCATCCGTGTCAGGGTTAGGGTACCATGAGGATGCACGTTGTATCTGGGGGTTGTGGATGCTTCATCCCTGGAGGTGTTCAAGGCCAGGTTGGATGGGCCCTTGAGCAACCTGGTCTAGTGGGAGGTGTCCCTGCCATGGCAGGGGAGTTGGAACTAGATGATCTTTGAGGTCCCTTCCAACCCAAACCATTCTGTGATTCTATGAATCTATGATTCTATGATATGGCTTGAGCCAGGCATCCAGTTCTGCAGAAAAAGATGAGCCTGGGGAAGTCTTGTGCACCAAGGCTGCGTCTGAGTTGCTCTTGGTGCAGTATGAAGCTATCACGGTCACCTCTTGGACCACAATGACTTGCAGGAAGCACGCTTTGAGGACACACGATTCCTTCCTTCCTTGTGTGATGAAATCTCTTGGGATGTTACATTTGCTGGGCTGTGTTTCTGTTTGTGCAAGCAGAGCGAGACACACTGTGGCTGTAGGTGTAGTAGACACGAAGTGCAGTGCAGCATTTAATGGGTGAGGGGAGCACGTTGCCCACTCCTCGGGGAGCTTTGGTGCTCTCCCACCCTGTCAAATTACCAAGTAGTTGCACCCTTAATTGCCAGCCCTTATGCTAATTATGTTTCTTCTTGCTGTCGCTGTTTTGAGCTCCGGCCTTGGCGGACTGGAGTGAAATGTCCATTATAAAGCCAGGTTAGATGCAACCAAAACATTACCATGAATATTCATCCCTTTCTCTTTTGGAACAGTTCCTCCTTGGCTCCATGTGCACATCTCGCCTGGTTTGGTTTTGGGCAGCTCAGGTTGTGGACAGGATTGTCAGTCCAAACAGAGCCTTTTGCAGAATTCTTGCGGAAAACAAGTTTGGTTTTGGAGGCAAGAAAAAAAGACCCAGAAATTTGCTCCACTGGGGATGGGTGTGGGATGGGTGGGTGGGATTATCCAAGCTCCTGGAAAAAGCCATGGATGGAAATGGCCTTGGTGTAGTAGGGAGCTATCAATTGTGGTGACAAGTGCTGAGCTGTTGGCCCTGTAGCCCCGTGAGCTGTATCTCAGCAGCTTTGTTCTCCTTCATAACTACTACAGCATTAGTGCTTCCCAGCAGAGGGGCCAGTTTTGTAGTTACAAAGTGGAACAATGGAAACGGTTACGAGTTTATGTTTAAGCTTTTTATTTAAAAATAATCTGGAAGAGGGAAGAGTCTGGCTTGCTTGTGGGTTGGGTTTTTTTTGCTTTTCTCAGTTTATTGCCTTTTTCTGCATCAGTTCCCTTTTCTGGCCACAGTGTGCCCACTCCTCGTGCCCCATGGAGAAGTAAAAGGAAACACGGGGTAAAACCCATCGTTGCTTCTCCTGTGGACTTGCTGATGAATGGTAACAATTTTGAGGCTGAAAGGATCAGTATGTGGAGCCCAAAATGATGTTTTCATATATTTTATGAAAATTGGCCCTTTTGGACCATGCTTTGCTCGCTTTTCCTATGTCAAACCCGCAGCCTGTACCTGACACCTTGGGCCTCACCAGCTGGTCCATCAAATTTGAGAAAGCAGCAATGAAGGGTCAAAAACCTTGGTGTTGCTTGTTCTGGAAAAGTGCTGAGTCTAGATTTGCCCGTCCAGTAAATGAAACGTTCTCTGCTTCCCTGCAACCCCAACAAAAGTGGGTGTAGGACACAGAGGTGATGTTCCAATGAGAGAAATCAAAACCACCGCCTTGGTTCACCCAGGCACGGTTACAGCTTTAATTCTGCTATTTGGTGGTGATGGGTCTCTCACAGAATCCCAGAATGGTGGGGGTTGGAAGGGACCTCTAGAGATCATCTTGTCCAACCCACTGCCAAAGCAGGTTCATCTAGGCAAGGTCACACAGGAACGCATTCATAGAATCATAGAATCATTATGGTTGGAAAGGATCATCAGGATCATCAAGTCCAACCTTCATCCCAACATCTCCCTAACCACTAGACCATAACCTCAAGTGCCACATCTGCTCATTTGTTAAACCCCTCCAGGGATGGGGACTCCACCACCTCCCTGGGCAGCCTGTTCAAGTGCCCAACCACTCTCTCAGTAAAGAATTTCTTCTTAATTTCTTCTTCAGATGGGTCTTGAAAGTCTTCAGAGGAGACTCCACAACCTCCCTGGGCAGCCTGGGCCAGGCTCTGCCACAGTAAAGAAGTTTCTCCTCATGTTGAGGTGGAACCTCCTGTGCTCCAGTTTGTGCCCATTTCTGCTCTTTACCCCTCTGGCTGCTTTTTCTCAAGGACACTAAATCCTGCTGGAAAATTACTTGTGACATGAGACAACAAATGTTGCAGGTGACAACCAGCAACTTGCTTGGAGCTAACAAATCAAGGCAACGATGTTTTTGGTTTTGGCCGATTTATGCCTGTCTCCGGGTAGCTGGTGGTGGCCCTGACTGTCCTTGGAATTTAGCTACCGCAGACATCATCTTGGTGTGGGACTTATTGTGATCCATCACCCGGAAGCGGTGGTGCCTTCTGGAGCACAGAGAAGGTCCTGAGGTTAATTCCAGCTGGCTGTAAATAGAGCTGGTAGTGGCTTCCAAACCTCTCCCTGATCTGTCCACGAGGAAATGGCCTTAAAAATAGAATCTGTGATGAAGAAATGTATTTATGGAGGTATTTTGAGCCTGGCTGTGTTCTGGGTCCTCATCACCCATCACGCATTGAGTGTGCTGCTGGAGTCTCCCTCCTGAGCAGCTACTGAAGCCAAACTTTGTCGTTTTCTAAAAAACATTTTTATTATTAAATGGTTTCTTCTTTTAATGAGAAGTAACCTCATTATTTAACCCTGCTGCCTTTATCATCTCACACAGGAGCCAGCACATCCTTGTCCTGGGGAACCCCTAAACCAGGTCTGTGATGCTGCCAAGAGCCACTTGCTAACTGTAGACTCACAGCTCCTCCTGCTTTCCACCTGGGCTTCTCCTCTTACCCATGATGGCTGGGGCCACAGGGCAGGAGAAGAAGAGTCACCCAAACTGGGACAGATCCTGACCCGTGCAGGGCATCCCACTGCTGCAGCCACCTCCATGGAAGCTGCAGGTCCCAGCTTGGAGATGCAACCGGCAGAGAGCCTGGTGGAGGGCTCCTGCTTTGGGGTGCAGATGGAGTTGGGTGTGATGTGGGTGCATGCTGGAGGTAATTTGGGAGGCAGGCGGGACCACGCTGCTGGTAGCTGGCTCAGGACCAGGCTGGTCCTGGTTGGAGGGGGCTGCTGGAGGTGGGGGGCACAGCTGGATGGATGCGGTGGGGTGCACCGGCTGCAGCACGTACCCATTGCACCTGGGTGCTCCGTCGCTCCTCATGCACCAGCTCTTCCATTTCTCATTTTCCTGCTTTTCCCGACCCCCATCTTGCCTCCAGAGTTGGTATTTATTTTAAATGAAGTGAGCTTCTCTTCAAACAAACCCAAGCCATGGATGCTATAATTAGCAGGATATAGTAATTTTTCTTCAAGCATAATTGGAAGGTTTACCATTTAGGGATAATACTTAAACTATCCTATTTTATGGCTCATTTGCCAGAAAATGCCTGTGAAGCTCACAGCTTTATCAACCCTTATCAACGGGTAAAGAGTGTCAGAGGAGGGTGTTTCTGCTATCTGGTGTTAAACGTTGCCGTAAAATCTTCTGATTTTTCTAACTTCTGTTAATTGAACAGTCTTCCCTGAGTGTTTGCTGATAACAAGCTGCTGAAGCACTCCTGGAAGCCACCACAAAGACCCACTGCAGGGGCTGAGGATTTCCATCTCTCCTTGTAGCGTGGGGCTGCTTTTAGCCTGGGGTCACCTTTGGGTGGAAGCCCTGGGTAGTTGACTGCCTGCCCTCAGCTGTGCCTGCAATCCCCAGCTCCAGGAGGTGACTTTGCCCTAGCCACAGCTGAAGCCATTCCATTAAGATGCCCACGGTCATCTGGCCAGCTGCTCAGCTCCCTGGCCACATTTGTTTTCCCTTTCTAATGAGCCTAAATTAAATACACTTGATGGGTTCTCTCAGTGTGGCTTCTCCTCCTTTTGCTGAAGGCATAAAGGCACCTTCATCCCTCTTCTTCCTCCTCAGTCAGCTGCAAGGCAGGAGAGGAGGGGCTGGTGGTGCTGGCCCAAATCCAGCAGTGCTGGCCCAGTAGGCATCATTGCTTAGAAATAACTACAGTGTGGGGGTCTAGAGGATGGGGCCAGGCTCTTGTCAGTGGTGTCCAGTGACAGGACAAGGGGCAACAGGCACCAACTGGAACCCAGGAGGTTCCATCTGAACAGGAGGAGAAACTTGTTTGGTGTGAGGGTGTGGGAGCCTGGCCCAGGCTGCCCAGAGAGGTTGTGGAGTCTCCTTCTCTGCAGAGATTCCAAAGGTGCCTGGACACGATCCTGGGCCCCCTGCTCTAGGTGACCCTGCTTTAGAGGGAGGATTAGTTGGGATGATCTGCAGAGGTCCCTTCCAACCCCCACCATGCTGGGATTCTGTGAAAGCACTTCCTGGCTGCCTGGGGCAAGCTGTGGCTCAGCACCCTGGGATCAGGTGTTGCACAGGTCCTGATGGAGCAGAAACAAGTCCTGAGGCTCTGTTTGCTTGTAGAGGTCTTTTTGGTGGGTGTTGCAGAGGTTTGAGCTGCTGGCTTTGATGTGGAAGGTATTGCAGTGCTTGTGATGCCCTGATAGTGCCATGGGAGAGTCTTGAGGTTGCAGCTGGGTTTGCAATCGATGGGTTCATGCACCAAGAGAACTGCTCCTGGACTGTCTTGAGCACCATGGTCCCGCTATGTTCAGGTGAGTGTCAAGAGGGTTGGCTTCTGTAGGGTCTGTTTGCTGAAAACACACTTCTGGGCTTCGAAGTTTTGCTTGAAAAGTGATCTGAGTTGCGTTAACTTTTAATCCTTGGGTTTTCTGGATGCTTTTCTGGCTTCAGTGGAGATTTATGAAGTGCTGTGGCCTTGGCCAAGATCGATAGATAGCCTGTTAAACAAAGAGTCAAAATTTACTGTTTGGATGATTTCAGGGGAAAAGGGAATTTGAAATATTTAATTTAGTATTGAGCTAAATTTCATAACAAGGAGGGGGAAAGCCCCCATCCCAAATGCAACATGAAACCTTTTTTATGTTCCCTTAGACTGCATGAAGCCTTTAATTAAAACCCTGAAGAGTTATATTTGTAGTGCTTAGTAAAAAAGCCTGAAATAATGGAGCAGAGAGTGGGAGGCTATTGCAGCGTGGCTGTGTCCACCACCTTTCCTTAACCCACCGAGAGCCACCCAAAACCCAGGCACGTGTCCTCCTTCTCTCCTCCTCCTCTCTGCAAAGCTCTTCTAGATGTTCTCCTTTGGATCGCTAGAAGCTCTCTCATTTTCCAGCCTGAATGGGTTTGCTTGCGGACAGCTTATCCTGATTTTTCCCTTGCTAAGGTCTTCCAGCCTAAATAGTTGTGGTTTTTTTCCCCCTCTTCCTTTGCTGGTTGCTCTTTGCAATGGTAAAAGAACTGAGCTCTGAGGTTCCCTCAGAGAACATCTGTTAGAGGTCTAGTGAACGGCCCTGACCCTAAACCTTGATGCACAGCATCCCAGCTCAGCTCTCATGAGTCCTTTGGAACAGGGGTTCCTCCAGGGCTGTTGGATGTTTCTCTCCCAGCTCAGGAAAGCATTTACCTTTCACCAGGGCTGCTTTCTGTCTGTTCTCTGGTTCCTTGTGTAAGGTTTGGTCTTCAGCATGATTCCTTTCTCCTCTGTGTTGCCAAATGCTTCTGTTTTTCGTAGTCTCTGACCTTGGGTTATCTTTGGCCCCTCTAGCAGGTACCTGGAAGACCTCAGCTAACAGCAGAACCTGCCCCCAAATGCATGACCTCCTGTTTTATTAGGTGCACGTGCACTCCGCTGCAGAGGGCTTAGACACTGGCTTTAGGACTCATTCTCATCTGTTGTAGAAATACGCTGCCCGTACCAGCAACACAACCTGAGCACCGCCTTGCCTTGGGAGGTTTGGAAAATTGAAACAGACAGGAGGACTCTCCAATACCAAAATCCACCTCTGGTACCAGAAACCCACCTCTGCACAGGGGGGTAAGTGATGCTCCAGACCTCACGTTAGCTCTTCACATGGGCAAAGTCCATCCTGAGAGAGCTGCTTAACCCAAGCCCAGCGGGAGGAAAGTATTGCCAAGAACGCGGACAGGAGGTGGTGGAGCAATCCTGTTTTGTCTCCCTGGAAAAAATGAAGCCAGGAGCACTTGCTCCTTCTTGACGGTTTAAATTTACAAAAGTGAACAATAATTTCGCAGCCTCTGAGAGTGAAATGTGGGGGAAGCAAACCTGCCTTGTTGACTTTTTTTAGCTGGAGCAGTGCAGGAAGCATTACTTAGAGCTCCACCATGCTAAACTCTAATCCCTGGAGATGTCTTTGTTGATGCATAAGCTGTGACCTAAAATATTGACTTTATAAAGTAATTGAATCCCAGAATCATGTCTCAGATGAAAAGTACTTGACAAATGACTATAGGAAGGAGCCGAGCCCAAAG
Source organism: Eurystomus gularis (assembly GCA_013400335.1). Classification (NCBI taxonomy): domain Eukaryota; kingdom Metazoa; phylum Chordata; class Aves; order Coraciiformes; family Coraciidae; genus Eurystomus; species Eurystomus gularis. The sequence goes on along the minus strand of VZZY01001018.1, from coordinate 26,719 downwards.
GCCTGAGCGTGACTGTAATGGGACTTACTCCACTCAGCCTCTCTGGAGAAAAGTCCACACCAGGCAGCCCTGCTCTAGGCTTGGGGTGAAATATGGGGCAAGAAGAGGCAAGTCTCAATTTTTTTCCCTTTTTTCACAGGAAGAAGGATAATAAATTCTTCTGGCCCGATGAGAGAGGTGGAGAATGGAGAACCATGTAGAGTGTGCAGGGCAGGGGTGAACATTTTGGGACAGGAGGACATGGTAGGTGTTTCTGGATCACAGCACAGTAAGGGTTGGCAGGGACCTCTGGAGATCATCTCGTCCAACCCCCCTGCTCCAGCAGCTCACCCAGAGCAGGGGGCCCAGGATCGTGTCCAGGCAGGTTTGGAATCTCTGCAGAGAAGGAGACTCCACAACCTCTCTGGGCAGCCTGGGCCAGGCTCCCACACCCTCCCAGCAAAGAAGTTTTTGAGGATATTGAACTTGCTCTCTGATGTGTCCTGATTTCATCCATGTGTGGTAATATCTAGTCTCTGCACCAAACTTGAGTTTCAGAGGAAGTCCTGGCTCCCAATCTCTGCTTCACCTCTCTGTATGACCATGCTCCTATCGCCCCACTGCTCAGAGCACCTACTGGAAGGAAAGCGGGGAATGCTGCAGAGCCAAAGGACCATGGTGAGACTCTGGCATGGCCCAAGTCTCACCCTTGAGCCATGTCGCTGGAGCCCAGGGATGGCTGGGACTGTGGGGCATGAAGATGAGCTGCTGAGGAGGACTTGTGCAGCTCTGGGGGAGAAATGGTTTCCCAGCCAACACACTGTGGCCCAACGCAAGTTCCTTCCTTTCTCCGCTCTTCAAAACAAATTTTCCTCGTTAATTTAAGAGGGCATAATTATGTCATTATTTCAATTTAAACAAGGCCTTATTTCTGACTTATAAATTGTTACCTCGCTCATCCCGCAATGACTGTTTTTCTTGTAAGCGCGTTAACCTCCCCGCTTTCTTTACTCAGCCGTTTTGCATAATGTTATAATAAGCATTTAAATAACTGTAAAGGTTCCATCAGTTCTTGCTTTCACATCTTGCTGTCGCCACGGCAACCGGCGATCCTTCTCTGTCTTACCTTTTTTTAGACTTGAGTTTCTCAGTCCAGTCGCTTTGAGTTGGGTTCTCTGCTCGTTTGCCGAAGCCCGGCAGCAAAACCGGCGCGATGATTATTTTCACTGTTGGCCATTAGCGAGGAGACTTTGAGCCGGGAGACGGAAAGATATTTTTCCATTTGTGCGCTGCACCGGAGGACAGTGAAATCCGTGGCGGTAATTACTGGGATTTGCAATACCAGGCTGAAATCGGGGCAGGTTTAGTTGAGTTCAACGCAACTTGGCCTTGCAAAGTGCTCTCGTTCCGGTGCTACCGCGAGGCGACGACACGCAAAGTCCCTTGCAGAAAAGAACCGTGAGGCTATTTTTCTCAAGGCGCTTGTTTAAAATGAGCCTTACTATCCTGCTTCTCCATTTAAAAGGAAGAATAATAAATCTTACAGCCTCCTAACGCAGGATGCTGTATAGATCTGGCAGACCCAGGCCATGGGCTGCGTAAACAAATGGCAAAACTTAATGCAAATTGTTAAAATGATTCTGGGAAGGACTAATTCAATGGGACTATCTGCCATTGGCGTGAAGTTCCAGCTTGTCCGGGGACATAATCTTTCCTGGCAAAGCGGGAGTGAACAGAAGGTAGTGGCGAAGGCTCGCAGTTCGTGCCAATCTGCATTTCCATCTGGAAGTAGGTGCTCCCGATGAGCATAAAATGGCAAATGAAAGAATTCCAGAGAGGCTGCTCATTCCCCCCCCTCCTCCTTCAAATAGAACAGGCTGACATGCTGCCGCTTGGGAGAGGAGCAATAGCAAAGTGACACAGATGGAGCATAAGGCAAAAGAAACCCCTAAACAAACGGCACAACAAAAGCCACTGGCATTTTATTGCTATTTATTTCTAAGGCTGCTCAGAAATAAGCTGTTGGGGGCTTATGGTGACTCACCAAATGATGTGGTTGGTTTTGCCCAGGACTCCTGGAAGCATTCATGGGATCACGGTGTCCAAGGAGGAATTTCTGGAGTATTTCTCATTTTAGACGTTGCACAAACAGGAGGGCAGATGTTTTGTAGGAAGCCTGGTGCTTTGTGCTGGCTCTGCTCCAACCTCGTGGTTGAGGCAAATGCCGTGTGGCCTTTTCGTGGCAGAAATAGAGAGAAGCAGTTGCCTCGTCTCCTTGACTCTTTGTGAATGATCTCATGAAGAGTTTGTTGGCCCTGGTTTTGGGAGGTCTCCGTAGGCACTGACATAGGGAGGGCTGCGGTGCGGTTGTCCTGCACTCTAGGAAGAGGCACACTGCGGGGTTTCCTTATTTATTAGACTTCCGTCTCAAAAATGTTGAAATTCTTGAATCGAGCAACAGTCCCACCAGAGGAAGAAATTGCTGGTAGAAGAAAAGAACAAAAAATTTGCTAAAGCTGAGTGGGTCCATTCAGGTTTTGACCATTTTCCACTATCACAAGCAACGAGAAACCCTTGTCTGGTGTTTCTCTTTGATTACAGCCCTTGCAGTGCTGAAGCCCCTGATTAATGGGCCCTGCGGTGGCTTTTGCTTTCTCTGTGCTCACGGTGTCAGGGGCTTGTTTGGAGACTGATAAATGGATTTTTATGTTGAAGGGGGAGTTTGAAGAATCCTCAAGGTCCCAGGTCCTGGGACACCCCTGGCTGGGACTGTATCCTTCTCTGGGAGGAAAGGGGCTGTGGGTGAGGCTGAAGCAAACCAAATTGCTACGGAAAACTGTTCTCCTCAAGGACTCCCGAGGAAGAAAATGCCTGAATCAGCCAGTCCTCATCACTCTGTTTCTCTGCTCAAATCAGATTCATTGATTTAGCTGACTATGAAACCCGACAAACGCTTTTCAAAGCAAATTTAAGAGCATCTTTGCACTTGTGGCCGTGCATATTCCCATCATTGCAAGGAGGAATGGACGTCCTCTGAGCACAGCTCCTGACTGATTCACTGTCTGTGAAGCATCGTGCAGCAGTTCCATGTGTATTTGAACATGGTAGACTGACCTGGGGCTGAGAAGAGCACCCCAAAAGTTTGCGAGTGGGCTAACCTGTTCTGACTGCTGCGACAACTTTTCCTCTCCCAGCAACAGCAAACACGTAGCACAAGTCTAGTATAAATGTATAGTATGAGGTTGTTTCCATCTCTTTTTGTTCTGCAGGAAGCTGGTGGATTAGATCATGGGAGATTGTGGTGTTCACAAGGGTTTGTAGCGATAGGACTAAGGGGTAATGGTTTTAAGCTAGAAAAGGGTAGATTTAGGTTGGACATTAGGAAAAAGTTCTTTAATATGAGGCTGGTGGATCACTGGAACAGGTTGCCCAGAGAGGTGGTGGAGGCCCCATCCCTGGAGACGTTCAAGGTCAGGCTTGATGGGGCTCTGAGCAACCTGGCCTAGTTAGAGGTGTCCCTGCTGACTGCAGGGGGGTTGGACTAGATGACCTTTGGAGGTCCCTTCCAACCCCATACATTCTATGATTCCGTTTCTGTTGTGTATCTTTATGTCCTCTGCAAAGTAGAAGACATTAGAGAAAACACTTGTTCTTGCTCATATCTGAGATGATATTTGGGGAAAAAGAAGGAGGCTGTGTCTTCATTAACTTCTTTTTTTTTTTCATTTATCCATATCCAAGTGATATCTCTCTCATGTCAGTGCCTAGAAAGGACGGGGTGAAGTGACGGTGGAGGGATGCCGTGAGACTTTCCATGCTCATCATCAGCAGCGTGTCTTGTCTGAGGGATGTGTTTGAGCCAGGAGGTTCATGTCTTCCAACTTGCTCTGTGCCTTCCCTCGCAGGAATCCCATTTCCTGGCATGAAGGAGGAAATCAAAGGCTGAATTAATAGAGATGGACACTTGAGCGTACCACATCTGTGATTCCCCTTAGAAACGCTCGGTGTGTCTGGTTAATTCATCTAGCCCTGTGTAAGCTGACAGAGCAGCTTTTCTGGAACACGCTGTTTGGTGGTTTGCTCTACACCGGGCAGTCATGTTTAATATGTATAATTGTAATTGCACCATTTATTAAATCAAATGGCCTAATGCATTTCACAGCGGCGACGCGCCACCGGCTCGACTGCTCCTGCCCGCTTGAAGGCCTCTTTTAAAAAGTACAAAAGAAGTGCAGGTGGTTCGGGTCGGACCTACAGCCTGGGGATGCTCTTCCCAAGCTGCACTTGCTGGGGCTCAACCCTGAGCAAAACACACGTGGGGCTTCCCTGCCTCGCACGTTCTTGCTGCAGAGTCTGTCCTGGACAGTGTTTGCTGCTCCCTCACCTTCTAGTGAGTATTTTTCCTTTTTTAATACTCAGTATAAATTGACTTCTGCAAGGTGCCCGCTCCCTGTTTTAGCAAATCAAAGAGGGCACGAGGAACTTCTTCTTGGGAGTTGTAGAACTGTTTCCCGTCCTGACTTTGCATACCTTTGGGTATGGTTTTCCCAGGGGCTGTCTGTGAGGAGAGTTGGTGTCATCCAATAAGTTATTTTGATTATTAAATTAAATTAAAGGGAGACACTCTGCAGCATTACAGCTGCAGGTCAAAGGGGGGAAGCAGACAGGGCACGACTGGGCAATCAGCCCATCTGAAGGCACTGAAGTAGCCAGCCAAAATCTTGTTGTAGTATCTTTGTGCCAAGGTGTATGTGAACCTGGTGCTCAGGTTTAACTCATGGGTTTGGTGGGTCCCCAAGACCCTGCCTGCTCAATGCAGAGCTGCTACCCTTGCAGTTTTCCCACTGTGTGCTGGAGCACGTGTGAATAAGCCAACTTAAATGTCCTCTGCGTGCATGGCATAGCTCCTTCTGCAAAGGCTGTCTTAAGGCTGCCTGGAGAAGTGGTGGAGTCCCCATCCCTGGAGGGGTTTCCAAGCTGTGGAGATGTGGTGCTGAGGGACATGGGTTAGTGGTGACCTGGCAGTGCTGGGTAATGCTTAGACTTGATGATCTTCCAGCCTTAACAATTCTAAGTGTCCTTTACTGGTATTTATCCATCTGATTTGTCCAGATATCTGCCAAATGGAGGTACTGGAAATCAAACCTTGAGGAAATGTTGACCCTTCACTAAGTTCACCGCTCATTGCAGAGGAGTTGCTGGCAGCCACCATGCACAGAGCTGTTGTTCCTGTGTCCCACCAACCCCGCTCACACGATATGTGATAGATACTTTATATACTTGTGGTAAACAGTCGAGGGCTGAGATTACCACCTCTGGTTGTATATTTGAAGGGTCCTCCACGCTCAGAATGTACAAGTTTAGGGGTTTGATGGTGCAGAATAAGCTTGCCAAGGAGGTTTGAGCAGGGTATGCAAGGAATAGAGGCGAATATAAAGCAGCGTATGAGCTGGGAGATGCATCTTCAAGAGCAGGTACTCGGTGCAGAAGCTGGCAGATGGTGGTGGAGCTGAGCTGCGTTCAGGGTCCATGCTTGCCTGGGGGTGCCTTGGGCTGGGCACAGGTGGTTCAGGGATTACTTCTTCTACCTGCAATTGGAGATCTTTACCCCACAGCTCCTTGTTGGCAGAGCTTTAATGCTATCGAGGTACCCCTCCCTTATCCGCCAGTGTTTCTGTAGGGGAGTGAGGGATTGTATGAAAATGCTGATGGGGAAAAAAATCACTAATTTTTTTTCTTTTAATGAATTAGAGCTGTGCAGTCATTTAAATAACTTACAAATCCGCTGATCAGCAAATCAAGCTAGTTAGTTAGTGCTCTCGCCTATACGAGTTGCAAATACACACTAACAAGGTTCGTTTGCTCACCCGCAGATCTACACGGCGCCTAAGTGACCGCGCTGGAGAAATCAGGGGAACGGAGTCATTAAAGTAAACACGTCATTCTTCTGGCAGTGCTTGCCTTAATGAAATAAAACCTCAGACGGGGAAATAGTTAACTCGGTTCTCTCTGTAGGTTTGCCAAGTAGTTAAGGTGCAAATAATTAGGCTAAGTATGGACTGTGAGCCTTGCTAGGAGTAATCCTTTGCGGTGCGTTCTTCTGGATGTCGAGTGCTTGAAGGGGAGAGAAAGCTGCTTTTTGCTGGTGTTTCAGGATGTTTCATTTTTGACCTTGGAGACGACTTGGAAAGCTCTGTCTTGTGATCACAGACCTTCAGAGAAGAGGCTGTAGCAGGCAGCGAAGTCGTTTCATTAATCATCACCAACATGCTTTGTGCAAAAAAAAAAACGCTCAGCGCTCTGGCTGGAGGCATCCACCCTCTCTGGTCTGCGCTCTGCTGCTCTCCTGTCCATCGTTGGTATTCAAACTGCTGTTGGACAGCAGCGACTGCCCAGAGCCATGGCCTCAGGAGCCCCGTGCTTGGGGAATGGCGGAGAAAAGTAACGCAGGACCCGCTCCCCGTGGTCAGGGATGTTGGTGGGCGTTTTGGGAGGAAACTCCAGTTGCTGTGAAGGCTGTTGAGCAAGTTATTGGGGAAGATTATACATCCGTTTTTTTTTTTTAAAGATGGGTGAGTGCTGAAGTCATTTGCTTGATTTGGCCTAAGGAAAGGGTTGATTCAGGATGTTCAGGCAATGCCACCACCCAGCTAGGAGCGCTCTAACTTTTTTTTTCCCTGAGAGTGATGCTAAGCTAAGGTATAACTTTCATTTTTGTGTAACAAACAATACCTACCCTTTGTGGGTTTGTTGAACATTACAGGGAATATTCCAGCAGAAAACGTTGGGTTTATGCATCTGTGATTGAAACATCAGATTAGAAAGCTAGTCCTGTCCCTCTCCTCTGCTAAACGCCTTTGGAAGCTGTCCATCTTGCAGGCGTTGCTGCAAGCCCTGCTCGTGGGGTTGCTCCTTGGCCTGATGAGAGCACTTTAACATCTGTCTCTTGGGATGAAATAGGTTCTTTGATCAGGGGACTTGAGGACCTGCTGTATGAGGAAAGGCTGAGAAATCTGGGTTTGTTCAGCATCGAGAAGAGAGGGCTCAGGGGAGACCTTATTGCCATGTACCAGTTCTTGATGGGTGGCTACCAAGAGGAAGGAGACTCCCTTTTTACAAGGAGTCACATGGAAAAAAACAAAGGGGAATGGTTGCAAGTTACTCCTGGGGAGATTCCAGAAGAAAATTCTTCACAATGAGAACAATTAAACATTGGAATAGTCTCCTGAGGGAAGTGGTGGATTCCCCTACATTGGACAGTTTTAAGACTCAGCTTGACAGGGTGTGGGGCCATCTCACTTAAACTGTACTTTTTACCTTGAAAGGTTGGACTAGATGATCCCTGAGGTCCCTTCCAACCTGGCATTCTAGGATTCTCAATGTTGACCATTTGCTCCACCGTCATCTGCAGCATGCTGCGGAGAGTTACACTCCTGGGGTGTTGGCTGGAGGTATGAAGCTGGATGGCTTTTGTGAGATCTTGGTCACTTCTACTCAAGCATTGCTCCTCCTCCATAGTGGGAGATCCCTGAAGACCTCCTCCCACCTGGCCCCCATCCTGTATTTGTTGTGGGGCCTCACGGCAGGGGATGCTTTGGGGGTGAGGCTGTTTTTGGGGAAGGCTGGCCCCGACCCCACTGTTGCCTTGCTCCATTCCCCACTATCCTTCCCTTTGCTGGCTTCAAGAGGGATCTAGGTCTCCACTTTTCATCTCTGATCCTATTGGCGTCAAAATGGACACTTAATTATCTGGAGTCAGATCACCCTCCTTGCTTTCATTACTGTGTCTGCCTTTACCCTTAGACCTTTGGGGGTTTAATTGCATCAATCTCAGATCTTTCTGCTGAGTAGAACATGGCATTTCTTCAGCTCATTCCTCCACTGCTGCTAAAAAGGTCTTTCCAAGTCTGACAGCAACGGGAGCAATTTGTCACTGTTTGGGCCCGGTAAGCTTTTTCTTGTCCAGCTGACCGTATTTTTCCCCTAAGCATTCACTTTTCCTCCTAATTCCAAACTGAACATCGCTCTGGGTTTTTCTTGGCTTGCCTCTGCAACAGCTTCTGACTATGAGGAGCCCAGTCCTGGGGATTATTGAGCCCATTGGCCCGGGGGCCAGTGCGGTGCCTGACTTGCATTTCCAGCCGTGCTCCGAACAGGAGATGTCTTCTGGGATAAATGTTGTTTTTACAGCCAGCTGCTAATTAGCGGTAGCAGAATAATTATGTAACTGATGAAACAGGACTGCAAGTTAGCATTCGAAAGCTTTTTGTTGCATCGGAAGGATAGAGCTCAAAAACCCCACTGAAAAAAGGGTATTTTGATTCCACTTAAAATCATAGAAGGTTTTAGGCTGGAAGGGATCTCTAGAGGTCATCTAGTCCAACTTCTCTATACAAGTAGGGACATCTACCTAGGTCAGGTTGCTCAGAGCCTCATCAAGCCTGACCTTGGATGACTCCAGGGATGGGGCCTCCACCACCTCTCTGGGCAGCCCGTTCCAGTGTTAGGTTGTTTTGAAGTGGTTCATTGTACATACCAGGGGGTTTGGGGGAAGATTTGGGATGCTGGTGGGATGTGGTTCTAGGCAGTTGGGGTGAGGGACTGGGAGCAGCGGAGCAGCTCTGTCTGCCTCTGCGGCAGTCAGGTTCTCCTCCCTTGTGTTTTCCTCCCATTGCCAGCAGATTAATGTCCCCCCAGTGTTATCTCGACTCCAAGCCTCCAACTCCCTCCTGAACTATCACTTTCCACAGCCGTTTTTGTAGCTCTCCTGCTGAATCCAAATGAGCTCCCTCTGCGTCTGAGGAGACTGTCGTGCTAAGAGGGCTCATCTGTGAATACTCTTCAGCCAGTGATCTTGTAGCTTGGACCCAAGGGAATGAGGATGGCGAGGGAGGTGGTGGGAAGGCTTGCATGCTCCAGCTCCACGCTTCAGTGCCTGCTGTCTGTGTGCTGTGAGAGGAAAAGTTCAGCCTCCTCCTTTAAGGTCTGCACCGAGCCCTTGCCAGCGCATCCTTCTCTGTCAGCTCCATTCTTCTGGTGACTGCAGATAACTGGAAACCAACAGCAGCTGCCAGCCCTCTTGCATTGCCTTGGTGTTTTAATGCATTTTGCATTTCTTCCAGGTCTGCGTGGAGCTCTGGGTCTCACTGAGACGTGGCACAGCCCTGGCAACAGGGAACCATCTGGGCTTCTTGCTGCAGGCATGGGGTGAGGGTGCCCTGTGTGGCTGTGGAGGTCCCGATGAGTGGATGTCAAGGTTTGCTTTGCCTCTGATGCGTAGCACCGATCTCTGTTGGCTGGCACAAGTGCTGCTGTTCCTGACATTGTCTGTGCGCATCATAAATCGAATCCCCGTGAGGTGGCCTTTGGTTCAGCTCAGCCAAGAGTCCTCCAACTGTGACAGCACTTCTCCTACAACCTTTAATAGCTTTTTGGCTTTTTCGGTTATAATGGGCACCATTAAATCATTTCCCAGTCAGCTCCACAAGGTAGTACCTGAGAAACCACGGTTACATCCTATCCTAAATATAGAGAAGATACATCTGCAGGGTTCCTGTTGGTAAATGAGAACTGGAGTTTTATTCCTTTGTAGGCCATCTTGTAACTCTGACTATCCTGGAGTGATGATCAGAAGTGGGGGTATGCTCCAGAGCAGCATGGCATTACATTGCTTGGGAGCAATGGGACACAGAGGATGGGGTTTCCTCCAGCTTTGGGAGTCCATAAATGTTGGAAACTGTGGGGGTCACCATGGTGCAGGGACTGTAGGATGGGTCCCCATGGTGCAAGAAACAAGCTGTCTTTGTAAGCGTTGGGAGGGATGGTGCCAGGAGGGGATGGGAAGGCTGAATTAATCTCTCTTTGTATAGAAAGCCTGGTGAGAGGACAACCTCTGCTTACTGAGGGCTTTTTGGGGTGGTCAGCCTGGATCTTGAGTGGTTGTGCCCTGAGGGTTTCCAGTTCAGGAGCACTGGCAAGAAGTAAGGAGGTGGTGGATGGTCTGTTTTATGTTTCCTCTAAATGTCCTGCCTTTGTAGGGGAAATGTGAAAAGTCCCAAGGTCACTCCAGATGTGCTCAAGAGAAGCTTCTGTGAGAGGACTCTCTCCAACCATCTAACAAGCTGCAGTTTGCTCCAAACGTTAAGTATTATAAATGTGGCTGATGTAATTCTATTTCAGAAAGCCTTAGAGGCCTGCAATAATAAACAGAGCTTTTTAGTACCGGGTTATTGATGCAAAATAGTTTAGCAAACTGGGTTGCTGAAGTGCAGATGCCATGTATTATTCATTAGATGCTTTCTTTCCACAAATCACTGCTCTCCATGGCATAATGTTCCCCGCTCCCGGTAGCACCGCTCTTTGGGAAGCTCTTTGGTGCCAGCCAAAACGTGGAGTTGCAGACCCATCCATCAGGGCAAAGAGTCGGTTACGTTGTTGTCTTCCAAATGGAGTTCATAATGGGCAAAGAGGTTTAATTAATGCTTCAGAGTAATGTGTCTGTTTATAAAGAAATAATGTACTATAAAATTAGGCAATGCATAGTGCAATGTACCTCCTAATGGCTAGGCTGGCGTTTTAAGTGATCAGTAAATCACTTAAATATTAAGACCTTCTTGAACAAGGATAATAAAGCAAGAGATTTGGAAACGGTAGATCCCACTCGTTACAATTATCCACTAAATAAAACATTTTTATAGTGATCGTGGAGTTAATCACCTTAGAGAGCAGACAGGTGATAGGGACAGTGGAAGATACGTGGCATTATTGCCTGCAGGAAAAGGAATTTCAGATGCGTTCTTTAAGGCCGGAGTCAACAAGGAGAAAAAATAAACATTTTCAGAACTCTTTATCTATTCTTTTGATGAATAAATGCAAACAGCCATAGTTATAGAGAAAAGCTCATGATCAAAAATGTGATAGACTAAGAATATTCCCCAGGCAGCGCTAACATTGCTGCATGGCAGAAGGGAGCGATGATCTATGAATATTGTTTTCAAAATCCTGCTTTAAAGATTTGAAAGTATTCTCAATTGCCTCCATATTTTTTAATGCACATGGAGCAAAAATACCGAATTACCTCTTTACAACTCTAATAAAGGTTTTGGAGTACTTCTGCCGTCCTGTTCAGTGGTGGGAAGGGTGCAGGAGGAGACTCCCAGGTCTCCACCGCAAGAAGTTTTGGTAGTTTTGAAGGTGAAATGAGATATTTTTTTTAGTGAACTGATAGAGATCCAAATGATAGGGATGGTTTTCAAGGTAAATACACAGAAACTAGTGGTCTGTAGGAGATACAAATGGTTCGCCTAAGAACTCACACAGATTTTTGTCCTGAGATGGGAAATGATGATAACAGCTTTGAAAGGGTGTGTAAGAGGATTGTGGAAAGGAGCGTCCCAGGTGGTTGGAGACTCTTAGGAGGTGAAATCCAAACGGGTAGGCTGTAGACACGTGTGCCTTTGAGGAGGTCTCTGTTATAATCCGTGTGAATCTCTGGCTCCTGACTGGACAGGGTGCATCCCCCTTATCCGTACAAGCCCAGAAATAGTCCACAAAGTCGTGCAACTCATGAAACGGATTTTTCTTACAAGTATTGTGATTTTCTTACTTAAAAGAAAGGCATCGGTAGGCATCTTCAAGAATTTAAAAAAAGAATTCAACCACAGAAATTAAGGAAATATACTTGTGTGAGGTGTTTTGCCTCAACTGAAATGATTGTTGAGTTTGAACTAAGAGTTAGCTCTTGGTTAAGAAGTCAGAGAGGTTGGATGTCTCTAAAGATGAGAAAAGCATTCACAATCGCACATGCTGCTTTCATTGCTTGGTGTTTCATCCTTTTGTTATGTGAAAAAACTGAGAAAAATATCTAGGAAACTTTGTAAAAACAGGATGAAGAGAAGATGTGATGGATCCCGCCTTCGGGTGCTGGGCTGGTAGTTTCCAGGTCTACCTGACGTTTGGCTCTTAGAGATTTAAAAAAAGGAAAAAAGGGAAAAAGAAAAGAAGAAAAAGGGGGATGATGATCAAGAATGAAGAGAACTCCACCCAGGCATCCTGGCTGCTACATGAAATGCGTTAAACCAACATATCTTCTAGAATACCTTCCACATTTTGTCCTGGAGTGTTTCATCAGCACAGTGTAGGAGCAGCTGTGTTTGGCTGTGAAGTCTTAACTTGATCTACTTTTATGGAATAAAAATTCATTTCAAAGTTATGTCCTCCGTAAGTCAACACTTGAAAATGCTTCTAAAAAGAAGAAAAAAATGTAGCTTCGAAAGCCCTTTGGTAAGAAGCATTCTCGAAAGCCGACAACTTCACATGAAAAAACAGTTTTTCTTGACGATCTTTTAGGAAAACGATTCCGCACATCTTGGGACCAAGCCTTGTGCATGTTGCCGTGCTGCTGGGCCCATGAAACCCCGGAGTTTTGGGGTGAACTGGCACATAGCTCATCCCAGATTCTGCCCATGGCAGAATAAGCCAAGTTAAAATGTGAACTGACCCTTAGAAGCTGTGGAAAAGGTGCTGCAGATGAGAAGAAGTAATTTATTCTGATTAGTGCTGACTGCTTGTCAAACACCAGCCTAACTGTTCCCTGTCTTCTGCCCCGCAAGGTCAGAGAGCTTGACCTTAACTCCTCCTGGATTCATCTTAAATAACAGAGAAGGAGGGGGGGAGGATGATGAGCTGTTTGTAGGAAGAAGGTCTATTTTGTGGTCACTTGGGTAATTTGCAGCTGGATTTCTTTTTGACCTTTCTGCCCCGTATTGTTAACAGCAAAAAGGTCCCACCCCAATCATTTTACTCTGAGGAAAGCTGCCAGGTAGTGCTGAAAACAGGGCGAGCTATATTTTCTGTGCAAACAAACCCGATTCGTGATGAATATTTAGCACTCTCGACCTTTTGATCTTGATCGTTAGAGATGTGAGCAGCAGGGAGCTGTGCCCTGTGGGTCTCTGCAGAGAGGAGCTCCTCAGGGACAGCCCACCGGGGCCAGCATCTTCTCACCGTGACTGGACACACAGAGGATGATGCTTCTTGGCCCCTGTGCAGCAAGCAAGGTATATTTTTACACGCTATTTTTTTTGCTCCCTTCAGGAGGATGGACTTGTTCTGGACAGGTATAACTGGGTGGAGAAGCTGCTAGGGCTGGGCCAACCCCCTCAAAGTCTCTGTGAACCTCTTTAGGGCACCTTGCTACCAAAATGTTAAATCCCTGGGAGGTCATTTAGCCAGGGGGAGAAGAACGTGTTCACGTCTCTGCTACCAAAGTGGCACTTTTATTCAGGTCCAAGGGCAGGAACGCTTCTGTTGCTGACCTCTCCTGCACCTAGGAAGGGAATCCAGACTCGACTAGGAACAGGAGATGCTCACGGGGCACAGATCAGGTGTATCAATGGCAACGTCATCAGCTGGCATTTCATTCACACTTGGAGAGCAATCGGAAAACTGATTTCCAAGAAATTTTACTGCTTCAACTATTTCCATTCAGAAACAAAAGGAAGTAAAAGTGACATTTAGTTACACAATCTCCAGGAATTAATTTGCTTTAGGAGGACGGAACAGTTTTATTTCAAATTAGATTTTTTTTTTTCTTTTTCTCCTTAGGAAATGCACTTAATTATTAAAAAAATGTTTGTAGTTGAAATCAGCTCCTTTTGGAAACGATGGAGTAGGGCCCATCAATGCTGTTGGAGTGCTTTTGTCTACTACTGGTGTTGGTGAGGGTTTGAAAACATTCAGACTTGCATGAAAAAGCTCACTGCTCAACACCCACGCTTTGAAAAACTGCATTTTTCCCCAGTTGTTTTTTGTGAATGTCTCAATCCTTTACTTGCCATTGAGGGGAGCAGATAAAGTGCTCCAGCTTGCGTGAAGCTAGCCCACAGTATTTTATTTTGCATTAAGATAGCCCGTGATGTTTTGCTTCCCCATCTGTGATGTGGATGTTGATCTTCAGAGGTCCTCCCGAACTGCTGGTCTCCACGCCAAAGCAACTTCTCTCTTTCCTGCCTTGTCACAAATTCTGCAAAAGCATTAACTGAATTTATGTCCTGACACCCACAGCTCTCTTTTCCAGGTCTGGTTGTGGGGCTGCAAGCTGTGAGGTGGAGCTTTCCCTATCCAGAAGCAAGTTTTGTGTGTCTGTACGCTCAGGAGGAGACAGTCTGCACCATCAGGTGCTGTGGAGCTGATGGCTCCTGCCCTGGAGAACCACGGTCCTGTAAAAATGTCCTCCTTCTTCCTCCAGAGAAACACAGGCATCTCTCAAAGCTGGAAAATCTGTCATACTTCCGCTTACATCTCCTTCTCCAAGCAGTCCCATGCCTCCAGCACCTCGTCCTGCCGAATGCAGACCCTCTGGCTCATTTTCACCAAAAGAACATCTGTCCCCCTGCCCAAAAAGGAGAGATCCCCACCCCTCCAATTTAATTTGCAAAGTCTTGAGGATTTTAGTTTGTTTGTTTGCTTTTTTTTCTCATGAAACTCAGAACAAACTAACTAAATTCTACCCCTGCTCTCTTCCTCTTGGGTTTTAAGCTAAAACTAATTTGTATTTTCTCTTTCTGTCCGAGGGAAGGTGTTCCACCTTCATCACTGCTTCCCTCCCACTTCTCCTGCCCCAGCATCTCCCATGGGGGAGGGAAATATTAAAAAAAATAGGAAAAAATCCCCCAAACCTTTCGTTTAAAGTCACAAAAATTTCCAACAATAAACATCTTTCTAGGAAAGAACTGATTGGAAATAACCACTTATTTGGCAGGGAATCTTTAGGGCTGTCTCTGGCTGCAGGTGCAAGTGGTCATGCTGGGGACAGCACCATACGTCAAATGGTTGATGCTGGAGATGGTTGGTGCTGGAGCTTCCTTGGTGGCTGGTAGGACACGATGATTTACAGGACTATTGCCTTGCTCTGGGAGGCCAGGTGTGCTTCGAGGTAGGAAAACTGGCCTTGATCTCAGCAGGAGTGGATGTTTTTGGAGCCAAGATGGGAAGAAACCTGTGCAAAAGGAAATTCATTTAACTACGGTTTTACACTCATTTCATAATGGTAACATTTTATCTTTTTTTACATTGATTTATGGGCACTGAAGCAGAACAGAGGAGTCAGAAGAAAGCAATTAATGAACAAAGAAAAAAAAACCTGCACAAGCGCTTCAAGATAGATGCAAGAAAAAAAGAAAAATTAAGAAAAAGAGCGAAATCTTCCAAAAAGCTTGAAGAAAGCGGGATAATTGATGGTTCCATTTTAACCTGAAGTTATTTCTGGATCTCTTCTTTTTTTATTATTTTATAATGTGTTATTTACTGCATAGTTTAGAGCTGACAGAAAATAAACAGCATTTGCAATATAACGTCCTTAGCACCCTGATGCACTTGCTCATCCTACTTGGCTGTCAAGTTCCAACTCCAACCAACATCAGTCAACGTCGGCGGTGATGGAGTCTGTTTTTAATAAGCACGGTGCTATAATTACCTTATTGCAAAGTTAAAGCCAAATGACACTTATGATGAAGGTTTCACGGCTAAACAGTAAAGCCAGTGAAGCATTCGCGTACCAACTGTCAGATAGGAAATAGCTGTTGGAGGATTTCTTTCTTTATCGCCTGACGAGGGTCACTTCGTTTGTACTTGGAAACTTTGTCGTGGCACAAGAAGTAGAAGAAGGAGATGAAAATCTGAAGAACGGGGGAAATTCTGCTGAGGCTGGGCATGGCGATCGGCCGCTGGAAGGGACGGTGGGTGTGTATTTTCTGGGAAACCAAGACTGATTGACCCATCAATCCAATTTGATGCTGGATGTGCTGCTCTGTCACAACCTCCTCCCTCTGCTTTAAATCCAATGGGTGCTGTGTGTGAGAGGGTGAAAACTTGTTTTGTGTTGCGCTGTTGGGGTTGGCTTTTAATTTTGTCACAGATTTCCCAGTATTTCATAGAATGGGTTGGGTTGGAAGGGACCTTCAAGATCATCCAGTTCCAACCCCCCCGCCATGGCAGGGACACCTCCCACTAGACCAGGTTGCTCCAAGCCCCGTCCAGCCTGGCCCTGAACACCTCCAGAGATGGAGCATCCACAGCTTCCCTGGGCAATGTTTGATCTTTCTTCTCCCAGGCTCTGCTGGTGCAGTTGTGGGGGGAAACCCTGCTTTCATTGAAATTAAACTTCTACATTTTAGAACAGCTAAAAAAAGTTTGGAAGGGTGAAAACATTTCATTGGCTTTTTTTCAGCATAAAATCGGAACCACTTGAAATAAAGCTTCCTGCAGGGAAAAAAAAGATTACATTCTCTAGGGAACTTTATGAGAAATTGCCTATTAATTGTATGTACTATAAACTGTACTACTTAAATCATCTTCCAGTTGCACGTTT
The DNA here is from genome assembly GCA_013400335.1 of Eurystomus gularis. NCBI lineage: Eukaryota > Metazoa > Chordata > Aves > Coraciiformes > Coraciidae > Eurystomus > Eurystomus gularis. Next base: position 10,371 of record VZZY01001018.1, on the reverse strand, counting down.
TTAGCTGTGCTCCCTGTTCAACTGGTGGAACTAAAAAGGCTCTGCCTCAATGAGCTGGGTCTTCTAGATGTTAAATTAAAGAGGGATTTTGCCTCTGACACCGAAGTGTCTGTGGTTAGGTTTAAATCTCTGTCTCTCTCACATGAAATTTATCAACAGCTAAAGGAGGGGCTGGCCTTAATACACTTGCAAGCACCTGGCATTACGGGGCTCGACAGTTCAGTTGATATCAGGAATGACCATTTTTTTCCTCTGCTTTTTTTTGCTTTTAACTGAATTAAGAAGTTTTCATTCTCTTGTTGGAAGTAGGTGGAGAACCAACATCTCCTGGTTGGAGGATGTGTGCCTTGTTCCCTCTGCAGCTATTCCTTCCCTGGTGTTTCCAAAACATCGCTTTCATGGCAGGGGAACTCTTCAGTCACCAGCCCAAGGAGGAGGCTTGAAGGTAGATGTTTTTGGCTCTCTTCATGCCCCATGGCCCCAGGTCTTGCTCCTCCAGCTGCTGAGGAAAGATGGTGGAGTGGGAGAGGGGGTGTTTTGGCAGGAGGTGGAGGGGTGTGGAGCAGCGTGTCTCTTCTGTCCTCCCTGGAGCACTTTCAAGGTGTTGGCTGAGGGCATTGTACCCACCTTGGTTTGATGTAGCCCTGGCCTTAGCGTGGGCATTGGGATGGTGCAAGTCAACTTTGCATGATCTAGGGTGGATGTGAGGTGATTGTGCACCCAGTTTTCTGCAGCAGCTCCTCAGTGATGGTATCCACCCCTCCTTGCTTCCTTTTACCTTGGTAAAAGGTCCATGGGGACAATTGTACGGGAGCAAAAAAAGGGCCTTGGCGATCGTGGGCCTGATGCAGAGATGCTTTTCATTGAGCTTTTTACTGTTCAGTTTAATGTGTAATTTCTCTGCCTGAAGAACCTATTGACTCAGCTCTTAAGATAATTACTGGATTTCACATTGAAAAGCCTTCATACAAATATTTTAAAATACAAAAGAACAAAGACAAAATAGCTTCATGTTATTAATCAATGAGAGTAGAAGGGCGTATTGTTATGAAAATACAGCACCCACTCCTCCAGCTTCCACAGAGCACCAGATGGTACAACATTTGTGGAGACATATCTTCAACAAACAGGCTGGATTAACCATTTAACACTCCCAGCTCCCGTTCCCATTTTCTAAAGAGGCAGGGGAAGGCTCGGCAGCAACCGGCTTTTGGGCTGGCATCAGGAACAGGATGAAGGTGTCCTTGGCTTAATGCAAGTGCCTTTCTGTTACACTCAGATTTACGGTCTCTGCTTTTGGCATGCCCGGCTTGGTGTTTCTTTCAAGAGATATAGAGGGATGTTACAGATATGTGGGACCGAGGCCAGCATATATCACCGTCTACTTTCTCCACCGTGCATATGCAGTGAAAAAAGTGGTGACTCTGCTCTGCATGTGCTACTGCTGTAAATTGGGTCCAACTCGCAAGTGAACGAGGAGAGAAGTAAAGGGTAGTGAAACGTGCCTTTCTAGCAGTATAACTGCCCTGGCCCAAGTCTGAGCCCTGCTCCCATCACGAATGAGCAGAACTCTTTGTTATGGAGCTGCATAAAGACCTGTGTGGCTTCTGGAGGTGCCTGAGTACTTCCTCTACCATGTCACAGGGTCATAGAATGGGTTGGGTTGGAAGGGACCTCAAAGATCATCTAGTTCTGGTGGTTTTTTTGGTGCAGCGTGGTGGGCGAGAGAAAGCAGGCTGTACCGCCGGGCATGAAGTCAAGTGCCCAGGTCTCTTTTATAATCTTTTGACTTGGTGGTTTTACGTGAGAAGACTATTGACTGTTACAGTGCTAATCCAGTTCTACAGCTTCTGCATAACAGACGAGCTCCCACCTTGCAAGTGCTGTTGTGCTCAGAGCCGTACAGCCCCTCAGCAGTGACCCTCAGCCAAAAATAAGTTATAATCTGAAGAGAGAGACACCAAAAGGAAGGAAGACTTGCTAAGCCCACCTCCCTCACTGTCCAGCACTTTGCCCTCTGTCCTGCTTGCTACAACAGCAACTTTTCTTGACCACGGAAAAAAAAAATAAACCCCTCATTTGAATGTATGGTTTTCTTCAAAAAGCCAGAACTGTGGAGACAGAACTACAGAAAATCACCGTCCCATGAACAAACCTAACGGGCAATGGGGGAGGCGACAATCCATTTTCCTCTCCAGCTATCCACAGAAGAAAAGGGTAACTACATTTATTCTTTCATTTCTCCAGGGGACTTCCCCAAGTTATTAGAATCTGCCTTATTAAATAATTGAGAAGGCTTGTCATAAAGTGACTTCTCACTCCCTATCTATCATTAAGATGTGCAGAAAATGGCATGTCAAGGAACATTTGCTAGGAAAGCTTCAGGGACCATTAACTCTTGTCACCACTTAAGTGATTAAGGAACCAGAAACAGTGATACTCTATCCCAGCTGGTTTGTAAATATCTAAGTGCCGGATCTTCCATCCTTCTCTCAGAGTGAGGTCAAAAGAAGGAGTTTTGGAGTCTGGACAGGACAAAGATAACTCTCTGCCACCTTGGGAGCTTGCCACCAAGCCCTGGGGCCACACAACTCCGTACCTACCTGGTGGCACGATGTGCTATGGCCAAATCCACTTTCTACCCCCCACTCTTTGAGATGTTCTCCATCCTCACCATCTTACTAGGAGGACCTTGATACCCCTTGGTTTCTATTTACTTTCCATGGTCTGTGAATGTTTGGACTTCCCTTCACTCATTTTATAATGCTCTGACCTTACTTATCACGGTGTGTGGTGGCACGTGAATTCCTCTCGCTCTTCCACCAAAAAGCCCGCTGGCATTGTTACTTTGCCATCCACCCTGACATGGCTCTTGATAAGTCCCAGCTTGGCCAAACAGAAATCCCCTCTGCAGAGAATGAGATTTGCACCTTTTCTACCGTGATGTTTCATAGGTGGCTTTCTCTGCCCAAGAACTGAAGCTGCAGAGAACAGGACAGGCAGGACAGGAGAGAGGTTGGGACTGAACTTGCTACTGCACCAAGCAGATCATGAGCATAACCTGAGGTTTAAAAATCATTCTGTGAGTTCTCCAACAGCAGCCAAACAAAATAAAGTCAAAACCATAAATTTTTGACTCCTGCCCCTGAGGAATCTGCTTAAAGACCCCTTTCCTTCCTTTCTACAAGGACAACAGCTGGTCTGGAGACACCTGTATCTGCTGCAGTAGTGTATTTTTTTAGGCTGGCACAGAAAATAGAAGGCAATTGCAATGCTCATGGGCATTGCCCAGGGAGGTGGTGGAGGCCCCATCCCTGGAGACATTCAAGGTCAGGCTTGAGGGGGCTCTGAGCAACCTGACCTAGGTAGAGATGTCCCTGCTTATTGCAGGGGGGTTGGACTAGATGGCCTTTAGTGGTCCCTTCCAACCCAACACATTCTATGATTCTATGACTTCATGGGAGTCTTGTCCCCAGGACCACCCCAGAAATGGCTGATCCCTCTAGTAGGACCTCACCAGAGCCATGCTGATGGCACAGCCATAGCTTGGAGGAGATGTTAGTGACTTTGGGAACCAGCTATAATTTTCAGGAATATGTCATGCGAGTGGGATGATTTGACATATCTTTATTCAACACGCTCATCCAAGGGGGAAGCATGCTACGTCCAGCGCTGGAGCAGCCTTGTATTTAATCACTTGTTATCATGGTTGTATATTCGAGGTCAAGGTGAACCTGAGCGTCTAAATGGGTATTTTTAAGTGCAGGCTCATACAAGGCGAGGAACGCTCTTAAATCTCTTCACCCCACCCTTTTCCCAGTGATTTACTAGGTTGTAGATAAGATCTTAGACATACTGTACTCAGACAAATAGATACCTTTTTGTTTTTAAAAGGCTCAACCCAGACACAATTTCAGACTCTGAAGGGGAAGGTCATTGCCTATCTCTTACACTTATAAAATATTAGCCCTTGCAATTGGTCGGTGAGCAGAGCTGGGTCCCGTGTTTCCACCTCTGCTGGCACAGCTCCGCTCAGCTGCTCCCTCCCCAAATGGGTCCTGGTTCTCCATAAATCATGGTGTTGTCAGCTCCGGTTTCACATCTCAAAGTGAGATGCTCACACTTTGTTCTCTCTTCCCAGCAGCTTTTTCCACCGGTGCTCAGGGGGAACTGTCCCCTGGAGGCAATTTATTTGATGAATTTAGTCGCTCTTCCCATGTGTGAATTATCTGGCGAGATACTTGGGTATTTTGACAAAGACATTTACTTCTTCAGTTGTGATGATGAATGCCGTCAAGACACCAAAGTCAAGCAATTCTGAGGCAGCACTTCTTGCTTTAGCTGACGATCCCAGAGGTCTGTTCGTGGTGACTGGGTGTCTGAAGGCTCATGAGGCTCTTTGAGGCTCTGAGTGGTTGGATGCAAGTCCCATAAAATGGCCTGAAGAAATGTCTCGGTTTCAGGAGTCTTTCACCAAACATATGCTTACACGGTTGTTGTTAGGGATGTTTGATGTAAATATTTTGCCATCAGGCTGGCCATCTTTTTATAGCTTCATAACTCAAATGAGTAGGGTCAAAATCCTGTTCTTTACTCAGGCTGCAGTGGGAGCTAGTAGATTTAGGTTGGACATTACGAAAAAGTTCTTTAATATGAGGGTGGTGGATCAGTGGAACAGGTTGCCCAGAGAGGTGGTGGAGGCCCCATCCCTGGAGACATTCAAGGTCAGGCTTGATGGGGCTCTGAGCAACCTGCCCTAGTTAGAGATGTCCCTGCTTATTGCAGGGGGGTTGGACTAGATGGCCTTTAGAGGTCCCTTCCAACCAACAGATTCTATGATTCTGTGACATGTGCCCTTCCTCTGCAGGCAAACCCGGCTCCAAACACCTCTTCTCTGTACTGTGAAAAAAAGCCACTTCAGGGTATATTTTTTTGTGCTGTCCACAGGAATGCGAGTCCAATTCCCCTCTCAGGTTCCCACAGCTGGTATGATACTTGTTATCCACTTATTTTTAATGAAAAAACAATTTGTTCCTTTGCCACCTTGTTCCTGGAAGCAGGATGAGCTCAGAACAGCTTAAATGTGGTCTTGACTCATCACGCAGTCCTTGACTTTACCATTAATTGGCTGGGAATGGATTTCCCACTTGCCTAATTATTTCTAATTGTGTCGCTCTCATTTTCTTGCCATTTTGCGTCTTGCCACAAACAGGTTGATGAGAAGAGGCTCCACTTGGGCTCCGTCCATGGGTGCAACCACAGGCAGCAGGCCCCAGGTTCCACCTCCATGACCATATGGAGGGCACCCACCTAGGCCCCTTGTTTGTGCTCTTGGCTACCTAGGCTGACTCGGTGGTCACCGAGTTACCTCACCAAAAAAAAAGGTAGTGTTGTTGTCTTAAAGTCTGTATTAATTAGAAAAATAAAATGCAAAATTTAATTGAAGCAACCAAGGAACTAGCTGCTGCTGAAGGTCCACTGTGCAGCCCCAACGCTATTGAATTATTCAGCTGAAATTAAAATAGAGAAATAGTAATTAGACATGACTGATGTAAGGCTGGATTTAAGACTCACTACTAGGCAATGTGGCTCTGTTGATGAGAAGGGTATTCCTGCCAGAAACAGAAGGTAAAGAATGATGAACTATTGGTTTGCTTGGCAAACCATGAAGAGCTGCCTGGAGCTGCCAACATTAAGGCAGAAGCAGGCAAAGGTAATTCTGGCAGGGGGAGATCACGACCACCCACTCATGGACCATCTCCCCACATTACAAGGATGATTAAGGGACTGGAACATCTCTCTTGTGAGATAAGGCTGAGAGCCTTGGGGCTGTTTAGCCAGGAGAAGAGAAGGCTGGGAGGGGATCTGATCAATGTTTATAAATATCTGAAGGGTGGACATCAGGAAGGTGGAGCAGTCTCTTGTCAGTGGTGCCCAGCGACAGGACAAGGGGCAACCGGCACCAACTGGAACCCAGGAGGTTCCATCTGAACAGGAGGAGAAACTTGTTTGGTGTGAGGGTGTGGGAGCCTGGCCCAGGCTGCCCAGAGAGGTTGTGGAGTCTCCTTCTCTGGAGAGATTCCAAAGGTGCCTGGACACGATCCTGGGCCCCTGCTCTGGGTGAGCTGCTGGAGCAGGGGGGTTGGACGAGATGATCTCCAGAGGTCCCTTCCAACCCCACCACGCTGCCATTCTGCCAGACTCCTCTGCTCTGTGTGTTGCTGGCTTGCACAATGGGTAAAAAACCCCCAAGAACTGGCACAACCACGTGAGGCGCGGTGACCTGGAGCTGTCCCTTTCGGGGAGGCATCTGCAGGCTGCCGCTGCCCGTTTTTCCGCTCCAGCCTCCTCCCCTCACCCTGGAGCTGCCGAGACGGGAGCCGCGGCAGGGCCCGAACCGGCGGCCACGTGTGCGGCGGGCCTGGCGTCGCCGTCGCCATAGCAACGGGCAGAGGGGGCGTGGCTTGTCGGGGGCGTGGCTTTGTAGAGGGCGCGTGGCCCGCGTCGCGTCGCGCGGCAGTTTGCGCGGCAAGGCGCGCGGGCAGGGCGCCGGGAGTTTTCCCGCGCCAAGATCTGCTGGTGGTCGCTGGTCTTCTCCTGGCCTGACAGGCCCTCCCAGAAGAGGTCCCGGCTGTGGCCCAGCAGGAAGGTGGAGGCGCGGGCAGAGGTGGGGCCTGAGCCCGTCCCGCGTTCCCCCTGCGCCGGTGAGTGATCGGCTCGGGCCCCTGGCAGAGCTGGAGAGGTGGGGAGGGGAAGGAGGGTCGGGGAGATGGGGTGGTGGAGCCACGCCCCGAGGCAGAGGCAGCAGGTTGAGGCTGCAGAAGAAGCAGGGGGTCCCCTCTCCACCTTGCCACCAGGTAGAAGGAGGGGGGAATGGAGAGAGGTCCCTGCCTGGCCTCCCTCAGCTCCCACACCTCAACTGGCATGGGAACTTGAGGGCCAGGCACATGAGGATGAAGATGAAGGTCCACCCGGGGGGTTGGCCAGGGTGAGTCAGTCAGCCCCAGGCGTTAGGGCTGCTGCTGTTGAGAGAAGGAGGAGGGTAGTTGTCACATCGGAGGGGAACAGAGGGCCCCGTGTGCTGACCAGGATCAGAGAAGTCTGCTGCTTCCCTGGGGCCTGGGTCAGAGACATCACCAGCAAACTCCTCGGTCTGGTGCAGTCCTCTGGTTATTGCCTGCTGCTGGTTATACAGTTGGTGGCGATGAGGTTATGGACGGGCGTCTAAAAGCGATTAAAAAGGGTTTCAGAGCGCTGGGGCGACTCACTGAAGGATGGAGAGCACAGGTGGTGTTCACTCAATCCCTTTGGTGGCAGGGAGGAGTGCTGAACAGGAAGACACCTGATTAACACCTGGCTCAGAGGCTGGTGCCACTGGTGGGGTTTTAGTTTTATTTTTGGTCGTGGGGGGGTTTACATGGCACTGGGCCTGCTGGGGCCAGATGGAGTTCGGCTGTCTCAAAGTGGGAGAAGGATTCTTGCAATGAGTTGGCTCATTGAGAGGACTTTAAGCTAGGTCTAGTGGTCGTGGTAGTGTTGGGTTGACGGTTGGACTTGATGATCTTAGAGGTCTTTTCCAACCTTAACGATTCAATGATTTGCAGGCTACAGTTGTCCTTTTTTGCTTTCACCTTTTTAATCTCTTCCATTCACCCTTGTATTTGTACTGTGATCAGTACAGGAGGCTCTCCCAGGCAGCAGAAAACAAAGTCTGAGGTGGGATGTAGCTGCTAAACTGTTGCTGGACAGTTTCTTGTGGCGTATCAGTTTTGTGTCTGCTGTTGGAGGAGCTGCCATTGGGCTGGGGAGCATTTGTAATGCTACCTACGGGGCACTTCTCTGCTGGGGTGAAGTCCTTGTAGGGTGTGAGGAGACCTATGCTCAGCTAGAAGCGTGGGCTTGAGCCCAAGCTGACCTCCCTGCCCTTCCCAGGCATGGTAACCTTGGCATGATCTGGAGCTGGATTTTAGAAGTGGTTTTGTTTGCATCCCACCTTCTTGTGGACACTCAATCCCTGCCTGCGTAGATGTGCCCGTGTCCAAGGATCTCCATTTCTTCTGCCATCAGTCTCCTTTCCTGGCCTTGCCTGCTTTGCAGAAAAGCTGAGGGTCTTCCTCTTGCTTCCTAGCTGGGGTCTTCTGCCATCTTAGGTGGGTTTGGTGGAAATCAGAGCTTTGCTGGCCCCAAGTAAAGCTGCTGGTGTAGCTGGGAAGAGTTGTGGCCAGCACAGTAGCTGTGGCCTCTGTCCTGCAGTTGACTTCCCATCCTTAACTGGCGTCTTTGGGGCTGTTTTTCCTGCAGAGCACCAGAGCCTGGAGATCTTTCTTGCTCTGGTTGGACCAAGGTTTGTTTATTCTGGCATTGTATGGAGGAGGCTTCCTTGTTGCACACCCAGGGAGCTTGGATGCTGTTGTTTGGTACCGGTGTGCAGACCGTGTGGCCTGGCTGTTGGGTTGGGTGGAGGCTGATGATGCTGGTGGACAGAGTAGTTTAGATCTCTTCCTTGGAGCATCAAATCCACTGCGTGGGGCAGTTCATTGTGCACGTTGAGTGTCACCAGCCTGCTACCAGCTTCCTTGTGCATCGCGCAGGCAGCGTGGCAGGCTTGGGAAAGGACAAATGGGCTGTCAGCTACCCTAAATAAGCTCTTTCTGACTCTTCACTGCGATCTGCTTGTAATTTAAAAGCCATGAGTATTTTCATTTGTTGGGTAATGGAGAATACTGTTTTCTGTGCTTAATAAACATCTCTGGATGTCACAAAAGAGAAATGATAAGGAGGAGGCGGGGCACAAATGGCTGCGTTGTGTAGGTGCTTTTCTGTGTGTAATGATGCTCCCCTTCTAATGTTCCATAGCTACATAAGAGAGGGGAGAGAGAGAGATATTTAAGATGTGGAGTTATAGAGAGTCTTATTTATTCATCTATCTCCTGGAGTGCATCACGCTCACAAATTCTTGTAATACGGTGAGAATTTAAAGCTCTGAGCAAGTGTCTCTCTCGTGGAAAATACTATTGCAAAACATGAAATAATATTTTCATAATTACGGTGCCTCAGGAACATCTGACAGCTGCTGTTTTGTCCTTATCTTTTCTGCGCTTTGCTCTTTATTAAGTGGAACGAGGCAGTTCTGGGGTGGGGAGAAGACCCTGTTGTTACCTTACAAGAGTGTTTTACTTGCTCCTGCTGTATAATTTCCTGAAAGCGTGGAGAAGGACGTGGAAACCCCAGCCAGCTCCTGGCCTAAGAACCAAGTGGTGCCTCATTCAGAGAGCCACCGCAGCCTGCTGAGGTTTCTCCTATGGGTGTGAAGAATCGATAAACTCTGATGGTATAATTATCACCCAGCTTGCTCGGGTGGTTTTTCATAGTTATTTCCTAACACAGTGAAGGCCAAGGTGAACAGAAGTGCTTAACTTCAGCGATCATCGGAGTATTGGTGATTCCCTGAAGGACGTTCTTTGTGGCGCGTGGAAGCTCTTATCTTGCACACCCTCCATCATTGTGACACCTTATGTGGGTACTTGCTCTCCATGTGTGTATGGGTAAGTAGCCTGGTTCTCCGAGTGCATTTAGCTTGTTCATTTGCAGTTGTCCGTTGTGAGTTTTCATTTGAAACCCTTTGAAGTCAGTCGGAGAGTGGACTACCGAGGCATACTGACCCGGGCCCTTTCCTCCCGTAAAAATGAAGGATGCTTTAAAATCCGTGACATGGCTTATCCATCACACCTTCAGCTTTGCCACTTGCACCACAGTCGTTAGGAACCTCCAGTCTGTTGAGAAGGTCATGGTCCTGACAGCTCTGTGTGTCTTGAGGGAAAGCACGAGAGAACTGCCAGGCCCTTTCACAGGGGAGTCTAGGTGGTCTCAGCACCAGATATCCTTCTTTCTTACTTCTGTTAAAGGCTTAAGGTTTATGCAGCCCTTGGGATGGTCTGTGTGAAATTTCCCCCGTGCCTATAATTGTAAAGGTTGTCTCAGGAAAATACTGTTATAGAGATACAAGAAGGTGTGAAGATGGAGTCTGCATACCACCCCCAGGCCCCACCTTCAGCAGAGCTGAGGTAGGGCGAGTCCCTGTCCTGCAGAATGAGATATATCACAAGCTTTCTGATGTCTTTCCTACCTCCACTGCTTTTCTTTCATGAGGTCTAGACAGTGGCATTTCAGAGGTCCAGCCTCTGTTCCTCTAGATCATCCTGTCTTCTCTCACTTCAGTCTTGAAGGCTTCCCTTGGTGAAGATTTGGTGTTGCTGGGATTCAAGCTAGGAGCTGAGTTTGGGAAGTGAGCAAATCGCTTCAACTCATTCTCTACTTTTCCTGTTTTGTCAATGAAAGGAGACCTCTTATTGGAGTCCCCATCCCTGGAGG
>VZZY01001016.1:0-35772 GCA_013400335.1 Eurystomus gularis | reverse complement strand
AAGCAGGCCTCGTCTTCCCAACAGAGGTGTGGACAGCACTTCTCAATTATGGATACGTCGGCTGCATTAGAGATTTATTTATTGATGGTCAAAGCAAAGATATTCGACAGATGGCTGAAATTCAAAGTACAGCTGGAGTAAAACCCTCATGCTCAAGAGAAACTGCGAAACCTTGCCTTAGCAACCCCTGTAAAAACAATGGTGTATGCAGGGATGGGTGGAACAGATATGTTTGTGATTGCTCTGGTACAGGGTACCTTGGCAGATCATGCGAAAGAGGTAGGTTCCATGAGATGGCTCATTTCTATTTTGTAGAATCCTACACAGTGATTAAAAATGGTAAAATACCATTAACTCTCCTGAGGCAGAAAAAGTGTCCTTGAATTCACTTGATGTGAATGGAGCCGTGCTCTAGACTGAAAGAAATAACTCTAGAGGAAAGGTCTTAGGGGAGTTTGCAAGATGTATGACTACGACAGAGAGTCAGTACTGCCAAATGTCTCTTAGAAAATGTCTCCTATTGTGTCTCATCATACATTGCTGAGTTCTGAAAACCTTTGTGAAAGTAATTTCAATTATCATTGCATTATTAAATGGTCACATTCCACTTCCAAACTGAGGTCTTTTTCTCTGCCTATTTATGTCAATTCCATTGTGTAATTAAATTTACTTTTGAATTCCACGGTATCACTTAAATCTGTGGCCAGAACTTCAGCCATAAGTCAAAATAAAAGAATCAGTGTAGAAATCTATATTTCTTACTTAACTTTTTTTTAAAAGGTCGTAGTATCCAAGGAAACAATTTCTACTTTTTTTAAGTCACTGAGCATGCCTCTTGCCTAGAAAAGGTAAGTGTAAAGTTGGCAAACCCCATTTATTTAATTGAAAAGGTGGATAGTAGCAAGGAAGACAGATGTTGAGGTTTGTTTATAAGAAAAAAAAGCTGTAATTTATTTCAAATTACACTAATAAAAGATCATAATGCAAGTAGGAAAACAATTTAAAAAGCTTAGTTAATATTTTAGGTGCTTATTTTTATTCTCATTGGAATATAAAATGTTTAAATGCCAGGAGCTGTATTTTTCACAATTGACACAGTACAATTTCTCTTTAAGCCTAAACCTATTGACTGGGAACATAATTTATTTGCCTCTAGTTTGTTTCATGTGTATTCTTTAAAAACAAAAACCTAATGAATGTTTTAAGTTGTATGTAAATAGGCATGTGGATTTATGTATAATTAATGCCATCATATTATTAGCATTTGCAAGCAGATTCCCAGTTTCTTTTGCTTTTTTAAATTTTGTTTTGTTTTAATATATATATGCTTTTGGCTGATGGCCAGTTATTCAGAGATCTCCAGATTGTTCTGTTACTGGTGGAGTGAAGCTGGCAGAGGGCATAACCGAGCTGTCTGATACATTACAAAGGCCTTCAGTTAAACATGTCTGTTGTACCACCCTGTGGCAAAATTCTGCTATTACATATGGCAGAAGTAAAAATAGGATTTGTATGTTTTCAACTTGAGAACTAGGAAATGTGCATTAGATACAAAAACACATGCAGATCTGCAAAGAACTTAAAAGCAGGCTTCATCACGGAAATTTCTCATAAATACATTTGACAGGTCATAATATTCTATGTGAAACCTTATTTCCCATGCTTTCTTTTCAACCATCTTCCAATATAGAGCTTGATTTTCCCATTGCATTCTCCTAGTGGGAATAGTGGTACTATGGTGGTGGTGTTGGCTTCTCTAGCAATGATATTTGATTCTTGTCCAACAGAAGTATGTGAGACAGTTCAGACAGTATGACATAATTTCCTGCTCTTGGGTTTCCCTCTCCAGAGGAAACTACACTGAAAGGCGATCTCTTTCCAGCAATATTCATATCCCAAATGACCATGCATTAATAAGATTATAGCTTTTGGGATTCTGAAAGCAATGTGTTGGCATCCTACCACACAGTTATTATAGCTGCTACCCATGTGCAGAGACTGATAAACTTTTGTATTTGGTGATATAGGCAACACAATTATAATTGTTCAAACTAATTTAAACAAAATAGGAACATGTTCAACAAACAATACAGTTTCACAAACTAAAAGCTGTAGAATTAAATAGTGGAGATTAAACAACTGGAATATTTCATTTAAGTCATTTAAGATATCTTCAGTAAACAAAAGCATGTAGCTACTTTTTAGGACTGTAATTTATTTTTCATCCTACTTCCCCTAAAATAGGAGTGCTAACATCCGTATGTGGATGTATCGTGTATAACACAGTATCTAAAATAATTTTGGTAGGTTTATCAGTGCACAAAAAACGTGGAACACAACTCAGTTGTATTTCAATTTCAGTATGCTTAATATTTTTTTTTTTTTGTATCCATATGGTTTTCATCCTGTTGCAAGTTATTCTTGATTTTATTCTTAGTTTTCAGTAAGGTTAAACATCAGTATAATCTCTAGATTGGCTTTAGTAGATTACGGAAACTAAAGCAGATGGACAGACAGATGTCACAGCAATATAATTTGGCTTACTATCTTACTTTGATTGTGGATCACAATATGTGACTGCCTTTTGGCAAAGCCTTTTCCAGGTATATGCTTTTGACTGGATGGCCAGGAACAAGGCACAAGAGTAAATTCATCAAACAGTGATAAGAAAAAGTAGGCATGCAAAGAAGTACTTATCAAAAGGGACATTTATGCGGAGAAAATATATTTAAATTATAGTGTGTGTGTAGATGTCCACATTGTGCATGCACACCCATCTGTATACACATGTATATGTTAAAGAAATACAGCTTTCTTTCCTTGCATTATCTCTGGATGATTTAATTTTATTTTAATTTTTTAAGAAGAAAAGTACAAGTTATATGATGATAGATGGTACAAAGAATCATGTGTTCAAAATATTATAGTAATTCCATCTCTGCTTAAATTAACTAATTGGTCTTGTATGATAAAGTTCTAGCACTGTTACAGTGTGGCTTAGGACCTTGGTTCTGAAATAATACCGGCGTAGAAATTGGGAGGAATAATTTCAACTTCTACTCATGTATTAGCTAGTAACTAGTTGCATATCAAGAATTGCTTCCATCAGATGGATAGCAATGTTCCTTGTGATTCACAAAGGCTGCAGTTTTGGGCCTAGATGGACTGAAGTAGCTGACATAGAAAACCCGCAATGCTTAGCTGAATATATGCCTGTGAACAGAACAAAAACTAAAAGTTTGAATTTGAATCAGTAGCCACCAATATACTTGAATGCTCACAGAATTTATAGGAGTACAATTATATATACCAGTGAGTCTTTTCAGGGCAGGATATTGTTGCTCTCCTTATACTGGTAAATAAAACAGGATCAGAGAGCAAACCTGAATACTTGATTACTGATACCCAAGTTGTTCACATACTTCCCAGCATAGCTTTGGATTGTATCATCTGTAACTTTCTGAGCAAAGTTCACTTGTGATTTCAGAAACATCAGACACATGACCTTATGGGCTGCAACACACTTCACAAGACACTTTGAAACTGAAAAAGCAGGAAAAAATTGTGGCTTTGGGACTTTCTGGACACTACAGGGTGTTCAGAGGGAATGAGATCCTGTTTTATTTATTAAAATACATGCAGTAAGCATCTGTACTTGCTAAGCATCATGTTGTTAAAAACAACACAAACTTGCAAAACTTATGAGGAAGAACCCTGAAATTCAAATGCCTAGTCCATACTTCTTTCACTTTAATTTAAATAAGCTGTGCATTGAAGAATAGCATCTATTTGGAAAATTTTGTTTCTCCCCATAAATATCCAGCTGAGCATTTCTGAGGGTCGAAACAGTTTCTGAAAGAGAAGGTGCCTTAGTCTTTTCAGCAATTTAGGTGATCCCAGCCCAAGTGAAAATTATGGCCCTGAATCTCCTCTCCTATCAGTACCAGTCTGTGCATCCTTGGTGACAGGCACAGAGCTGATTGAGGTAGCTTAAATATAGAGGAAGGAAGGGTATCTAACCCTGGAGATTTTAATCAGAAACAAATTGAAGAAAAAAATGGAGAGGGGAACTGAACCCTTCAGTACTTTTTTGTTGTTGTTTTGGTCAGTTGGTTTCTAGCACAGAAGCAGCAAGGATTTTTAATTGTCAGGCTTATAAAAATATCAAAGAAAGAATGTTATAAAATAATTTTTATCAATATCTGAATTAAATATTGCTATTTCTGTCTTGTTAATAGCCTTACTGCATGCAATTATTTGATACCACACACACACAAAAAAGTCAGCAATGTTTTGTATGGGTTTTCTGCTATTTTTCTATTCAATGCTATGCTTCCAACACTGAAGTGGTAGCAAAATTATTATTCCCTACCGTGGAGACTCAGACTCTTTTAATGAACAGCACATTTGGAGCTAAACGTGTGGTCTATTAGCATTTACTCTAATAATTAAGAGGAAGCAGAAAAAGAGAAGAAAGTAATTCTGCCAACACTTACGTGAGAACAGTTAGCAGTGTAGATCTCAAAGAAAAATGAGACACATACCCCTTTGGAATTCGTTGGTCCAAAGTAAAAAAAGTAAAAGTGAGGGGCAAAAATTAATACACACCAAATTAATACATAGCCAAAATGTTCCTGTGAGGTTTGCATAACTGGTGTAACCCCCACTGCCTCTCCTCGTTCAGATCACCATTTTACTGACCAGACCAATGATTTACAATTCATTCTGGACAGCTGAAGTAACGGCAGGATGAAAACAATTCCATTAAACGACTGAAACAATCTCTGGTTCTAAGAAAATCTAAGCAAAACAATCCCTTCTTATTTGATCTTGAAAACCGTTTTTTCCTATGATTTGAAAAACAAAGTTCTCTATGTATGCCACCAAACATAATCATAGGTTAATAAGGCGTTGCCACAAAGAATTAAAAGAAAAACATCAGTAAGGGAAGAGGGGACTCCTTGCGCTGTTGAAGTTCTCATACATATACTATTAGATGCCTTCTGTCTAACAAAGACCAACAGAGCATGGAAATTTGCAGAGCTGAGAGTGATGCTGAGTCAAGTGGAAGAGATGCTGAGTTGAACAGGTGATTCACATGGCAAAATCCAGCTTGCCATCCTTAGAGAGGAACACAATATTGACAACATATCATTCAACATTCTTAATGTACCAATCATTTAATAATGGTTTAACAATAAAAGGTTTTCCTAACAACACTTGTACCAGCAGACTCATTTCAAGTGATTAAACTGAACATAGTTCTATTTTTTATTTTAGAAATATATTATGTCTCCAGTCTTCCCCTACAGCTCTCAGGGCAGTGCTAAATCGTCTTTGATCAAATCATCCCCATTTCCTGCCAGTTTTATGGCTTTTTTTTTTTCTGTGATACGTTTGTGTTTAGAAAGCCTGTGACTTCAGTTGACATGAGGGGGTTTTCTCAATGCCCCAGAGCTTTTAAGTCATTTGATCTTCTGTTCAGTCTCCTTGGTCTGTTCTTGGAACATCTGTTTCCAAAATAACTGGCACAGTATGGTTTAGGAGGATTGAGTATCTAATCACATCAGGCCTGTTCACCATGATGTTAAATACTCACGGGTCATCTCTGATTAAATTAACACAGTTCTTTCTCTCTTTTTTTTCTGTAATTTTCTGAAAGACTGAATAACTATAGGAAAGCTGGCAAAAAGTACCAATGCTGATTCTGACAACTTTCTTTTACATTATCATAAGACAATTTATTAGCCACAGACCTCTAGTGTTGTTGAATGCTGTTCATCCTATATCATCTGTTCAGTTTATGAACACTGAATACTCTTAATGTTTCTTTTAAAATAGATAATATAAAATACATTTTATTTTCTCTTACTTAGCATGTAACTTAAACTTTTATGCTGGACTTCTAAATCGTGTTTAGCTTGACAAAGATCTTGGAAGCTTTTCATGCACAGAATAGACAAATACAGGAATGATCTGTAAACTTCTGCTCATGCTCACCTTTACCTCAATCCCCAACCCCAAAACCAAACAATCAAAAACACCAAATCACCTCCCACTGAAAAAGTTTTGACTTGAAAACTCTTACCAGTCTGGTGAGAGTTAAGCATTTAATCTGCATCACAGAAAAATTTTAAGTTTAGAATATACTGAAAACATTATCTGCATGGTTAGAAATAATCAACCCTGTAAATGTATTCTTCTAACCTGTTATGTCTAATGAGTTTCACGTCACAATTAGTAATTCCTTTTTCAACATCCAGCTGTTTTCTTCAAATTGGCATTGGGGAAGTCTGGAATTATTAGTGAATGTACCATCTATAATTTTTGCTTCCAATATCCTCACAGAATCAGTAGAACATTTTGTCCTTCTATGGACCATGTAGGCTGGAAGTCTCAAAAGCTTATCTATCTTTAACAGTATACAAGACATACAATGGAAATGATTTTGACAAACTGTCATAAGTATTGACATTTAAAAAAAAAAAATTGAACACTCTTTTAGTTACAATACGGATTAAACATAATATCAGTCCTTGAAAATACATAGCATGTGGGACCACAATACACCTTTGCTGTAGATAAGTGTCTCCATTATACTACAGCAAATTGAAGCATAGAGAAGCTTCCTGTAGGTGTTCTCTGCTGTCTTCTCTTTCTGCTTGTCTCTTATTTGGCCTGTTAAGGGGCAGGTATATGATATTTTTTTCAAAGAATTTAGGTGCCGTCAGGATTGCATCTTTTTCTAAGATTCTGTATTACCTTGTTTAGACCTCATCATCTACTACTTCAACAATTTCAAAAAAGGAAAGGTTTTAGGTGGATCAAAGAATGTTGGAGACGCGGAAGAAGTTAGAAGGTCTAGTGAATTAGTGGTAGGTAAACAATCAGTTGCACATAAACCAGGGCACATTCAGATAGTGTATTTTGCCATTCAGGTAGGGGTTTTAGTTCTGTAGTGTGATGAGTTTTGTATGTTACTGAGGAGCCTGCTGAAATCCCTGGTGGTCTGCCCACTGACTATTGCCTTGGGGTAAAGGATGTTACTTGTTCACTGCTTCTTCTACCACAATGTGCCACTGTCAATGAGCGTACAAGCCATTTGCAAAGGCTGTGGTGGTGAACTGGCCACAGTGCTTGATCATCCTGCAGAAAAGGAGTTCCTAATACATTTCCAAAAACAGATGTGTCCTTTTGCTTTCTAGGAACTGCTGTGCCTCCCTGTGAGCAGAAATGCATTTTTTCTGTTACCTTTCTCATTAGTAGCTTGGAGGCTGGGAAAAGTAGACCTGTGGCTGGTTGCTCTAGGGTCTATCAGACTGTGACTTCTCTGTGCCAGAGCCTCTTGCCAGGAGGGTTTCCTGTAATGTCTGAAAGTGACAGTTACTTGCTTGTCTTGAGGGCTTTAAGATCTTACCCTCAATATGCCAAATCCAGTCTCAATCTTCTTGTTGAGGCTGTCGTAATGTTTGTACGTGCATTTTTGATTCTATCATACCAGTCATGGTCATGAAGCAATCTGCGTTCCATCCCAACCACGCTAGGGATGTTTACCCATTTCAGGTGGTTTTTTGCTAACTGGATGATAATGGCAACTGGCGTAGTAGCAATGCTGATAGGTTTATACATGAAGTATCCTAAGTTAATTATCTAGGTGTATGATAGTCAGACATGACCTTTTAATAGGCTGTAAGTTTTATCTGAATATATTTGGCTGGCTTTGACCTATTTTGAGTAGTACAAGGCCTAGTCTTGCAAGCATTTCTATACCCATCTGTTTGAAGATGCATACATGAATGGCCAGTTCATTAAGGGGCATTTGAATTTCTTTTAAAAGCACCTAAATATGTCACTTAAACCCAAACCTAACAAATAATAATAATAGTGATATGCAATACGTACTATTTCTGTGTCATACTGAGTGAATATACATTTACCATCTTCTCTTTGAGCAGTTTCAGTAAATGCAGTATAATTCTTTAATAACATCTTTTCTTCTCTGTGTTTTCAGAGGCAACAATTTTAAGCTATGATGGAAGTATGTTTATGAAAATACAGCTCCCTGTTGTGATGCATACAGAGGCCGAAGATGTTTCTTTACGGTTCAGATCTCAGCGAGCTTATGGCATTTTAATGGCAACTACTTCTAGGGAATCTGCAGATACCCTTCGTTTGGAGTTGGATGCAGGACGAGTTAAACTAACGGTCAACCTAGGTAACAAACCCTTCCTCCAGGAAATTAACATTTTCTTTACATTTTTCTTTTTGCTTGCAAACATTTATGAAACAGCCTGTTTTAACATTAAATGTAAACTGAAATGATATATAAGCACATGTCAATGCAACATTTGCATATGTACATACAAACACAGATACATGCCCATTGTTATACCTTATTTTAGTTTCTTTTGCATTTTTGTATTTTTTTTAGTCTTAACATAATCCATCACAGTATTTTTGTACTATTGTGTATTCTAAAAAGAGAAGACTGGTTCATCAGTGGTATTTTTGGGCTAACATTATTTTTTCATTGTGGAAGATTGGTCTCCCTCCACAAGTTATTCACAGTAACAGTTCCACAATCTAAATGTGCAAGCAGAATCAATGTGGATGTAGGTCAGTTCAGTTTTATCTCCACCAATTAATGTCCAACATGCAAATGTATCAAAGAATTTCTAGTTTTAACACTGAAAATGTCGCATTTAGATACTCCCACTGATGAATTTCTTGGTCTCCTTTTTTTAGGTGTCAAATCTATAGTAAATCCATCTCCTCTTTTTTAAACAATTCTGTGGTGGTATTTTTGTAGTATCGAAAGATAACACAACCCTTCAATGCCCAAAGACTGCGGCCCTCAGCAAACAGCTGTGTGAACACAGGAGGCACAAGCCCTTTTACAGAAAAAAAAGCCCCACCAAACCAAGAAACAAACAAAACCAAAACAAACAAAAAACAACACCAAAAAGCACCCCAAACAAAAAACAACCAGACAAAAAAAAAACCCCAAAATTGGTTTCCTGGTTTGAAATACAATAGACAAGAATGTTAGGTTCTGGTTTTCTCTAGTTTAAAAAAAGGGGTAGATAAATTCAAGCACTTCTGCCATGCTTATGAATAAAGCCAAGTTAGGACCTGAAAGAGAACAGAAGTACACTCAGGAAAATGCACATTCCATGCAGTTATTTCCACTCAGCGGAATGCTGTTTTAAAGAGAAGCATTTCATTGTTTTAATCGCAGATAAAATGATTTCCAGAAAGCATTAGGAGGGGATGGGGGCGAGTAGGAAGGAGGGGAGAAAATAACCACCTAACCTTCCCCTTCCGAGAAGTGTTTGTCACTGAAATAGCGTCCTGTTTAGATTTCAGAAGGGAGAAGGAGAAGCGCAGGTTTTCCTCGTCTCCTCTTCTCCTACAGTCCCCTCTAGTGCTGAGCTGGGGCTGCTGCAGGCTGCGGCCGCTCTCCCCGCCCCTAACAAAATCAACCCCCCACCCCAAGCCACGGGAGCTTTTCTGTGAAAGGGGATGTGCAGGTGCTGGTCCTTGGCTGTTTGCAACCACTTTTCTGATGCGGTTGACGACACATGACAAACTCAGCTATATGGAAACAAAATCTAGGTTTGATGGTATATATGTTCCTCAAAGGTGTAAACCAGGAGTAGCTGTACAAACCATGTAGCATAGTGTAGATTTTTAAAATTATTTTTAATTTTTTTTATTTATTTATTTATTTTATTTTTACAGTAATAAATGCAGGTAGCCCAGCAGTGGATCCTGCTACAGACCAGGACATTCCTTTTATGTACAAAACACCACCCTCTGTCAGTTTTTGCTTACTTCTGTAGTTCAAGAAAGTAAATAAATCCATGCCCCAGCAACATAGTTTCTTCCAACGAAACCCCTCCTTTTATTTTTATTTTTTAGTCAGGCAAGGACATAATCTGAAAATAGTTAGTATTCTCTTAATTATCAGTGCTTATAAATATGTGATTTTTTTCTGTATATTAATGTAACTCTAAATGTAGTCACCGTTCATTCCTTGAGTCTATACAGTAAGAAAATATAAACTCACAAAACCCTATTTATAAGCCTGGGAAATGAGCTTTGTATTTTACTACTTAGTTTTGGAAGATCCGCCTTTGAGGTATACTATACACAAGTTGTCCAAGATGTCTGATTGTGGCCTGGCTTGCTCTATGACCCATTGTGACGGAGCACTTTCTAATTGCATTGAGAGAGATTACCTGTTCTTTCACAGATGGGGAGAAAGTTGCAGCCTGCCTCAGTTAAGCATCTTTGACATTTAATCCTGATTTTTCACTTAGATTTGTCACCATGTAGCTCTGTTTGAAATTGGCCATTTTTACCCTATTTGTCGTTTCTATTTGTAAAGATTTATCGCAGTATATCTGGGTTATAACAGTATGTAAAGACTGATGATATGGAGTGGCCATATTTGCATGTGTCTGTCCCCGGAAGGGTGGACTGTGATTTTATTGGATGTCTGCAGCTATTACCTTGAAGGATAAATTTTCATTTTTCATCTATTCTTCCCCATCTAGACTGTATCAGGATTAACTGTAATTCCAGTAAGTGCCTATTCAAACTTTTTAAAATGTTATTCCACCATTATAAAATATGCAAACTAGATGAAAAATATTGTGGACAGCTTGCAAGCACTTGATAATTTATTAATGAAATGTGATGATTAATTATTGTTGTGTAAAAAGTCATCATATACTCTAGTGTGGTTTTTTTGTCCTTCCCATAGGATACAACTTTTAACTAGAATATTAAAAAAGGAAGTATTCTACAGGTTGTAAACATACATAGAGGAAATGATGCCTGTAGTACTGTATCATTATTCTAGATAGGCTATTTTATTTACAGTAGCCATAAAGTTTTGAACCAGCATTTCTATTAAGCTGTCACTATTTTCACCCACATCTTCCTTCTAGTTTTCTTGACATTTTACCTCCAACTTCTGGTGAGACTGTTGGAACATAATTGTCCAAGTATAAGAATTTCTATTTTATGATCCTCCTAGGCAATTAACTGCATTTACTGGCTGTTTATAACACAATTGGTTTTGCTAAATCTTTGTTTTATGGAAACGTAATACATTACAATAAGGACATTATGAAGCCTGAGAATAACTATATTTCTATGATGATTTTTTACACTCTAATCATGTAACAAACCTTAAATTGAACAATTTTTCTCTGTGATATGCATGTCTATGAAACAGAGGGAAACATTTGCCAGATGAATGGACTAAATTTTAACTTCTCTGATATTATTTGGATTAAGAGGCTATATTCTGAAAGGAGAAAAAGGACTGTGATTTTATTTTGAGTCTTTGGAATTCCTGAATGGTGTCAACAAGTTTATTGATAGTAAGTATGGTAGATTTGAGTTTGGGGTGGTTTTTTCTTTCCCTTCTTAAGAGGTTTGGCAGGCCAGAGGACTGGCTATGTGCAAATAGAAACAAAGCCCAACAACAAACTGTGCAGGTAGAACTGTAGTTGTTAATGGTTCCCAGAAGACATTAATGTAATATCCCATAATTGTTTTTTAGTCCAGAAAGGAAAACAAGGAACTACAATTATTTATAATTTGTCATCTGCTAATAGATTTTTCAATTAATAACTTTACAAGACATAAATACAGCATTTGTATTAAAAAGCAAAGTTTTCTTGGGGCAAGTTTTTAATCTTAACCATGCTTAAATCCTTTTCAATGCAGTGAAGGAAATGCTTGAAAGTACCAAGGCTTAAAGATAGCTTCTTTATATGAAATAAAATAAAATGATTTTTTTAAAAAATAAATAATTCAGTTATAAAAAAACCCAAGTATTTCCTCTTGCCAGAAATGTCCATTGCCAAAATGTATTAGATAATGAAAAATCACATAAACATTGTGTTGGTCTGTCACAGGACACTTTTTTTTTTTTTTCTCCTGACAAAGTCCCTGTTAGAAAAAGATTTCCAAGTATAAGACAAGCAGGTTTTTGAACAGAAATGTAATGAGTTTGCCTGCTGTCGGTAAATTCTTTTTGCCCTAGGAAAAGCAGTATTTTTTTTTTCTCAACTTCCTTAATGAAAGTAGAAAATCCCTCTAAAAAGGGAATTACTAACATGGAAAAAAAACCAAACAGAATTAAAGCAACATTACAATAGGTATTTGGTTTTTTAATCTCTTTTAGATAAAATGAGGTGTCATAAAAATAAATTAAAATGATTTTTAGGTTCCATTTTTTTAAGCAAATTTTTGATCAGAAATGAACCTGCAAATATAGAGTAAGTAATAAGCCTCCAATTAAAGGATTGTGAAAAAGAAAAATATATGTACTAAATTGAACTAGCAGTTACCAGTTCTTCCTGGTCTCACACAGAAGCAGCATAACCTCTGTACAAAATATCCTTGCTATCAAATGCTCATAAGTTATTTTTCTTTACAGTTTATTTGTAGCCTTTTTGTTATTAGAAGTGAACTTTTATGATTAGTTCCATCTCCCTTTGGTGCTTGTGTACGGGACAGGTTTTTGTGAGCTTTTGGTATGGTAAGTACTACAATGCTTTCTTACCAACACTTACTGTAGTTTTTCAACAACCAGATAACGTTTCATGAGTGATTTCTTTATTTTAATTCTTATTTTATGAAGAATTATTTCTCTAAGCACTCCATAGAAAATGCTTGCTTATTAGACAATATAATGAATGTTAGTGGAATATTTGTTTCAAAGCAACAACATCCAGAACTTGAATCTTCGTTTGCTAAATGCTGTTATAGTTCAGTGCCTAGTTTTTTGGGCCTGCTGAAAGCTGGATGTATATCAGTCCTGATTTTATGTTGATAAAAGTAAATCTGGTTTTCATACTTGAGAAACTTTTCAGATTTTCCCATTTCTTTGGCTTAGAAATTAGTCATCTTAATATAATTTCACTGTTGGGACTGAAATACTGTTTATTATAGCTAGGCCAGTAGCAGAGTTATGGTCAGAATGAACCTATCTGGTTTAAATTTGGAGAGACAGCTTTTAAAAAAATGTAAAACCAAACATAAATCAGTGTTTTGCTTGGGAGAAGGAAATATGAATGTAAGCACAGTATTTCCTACAGTGAATTACAAACCTAGTGAATAAAATATTGCACTTCCTCCTCCCATTTTGCTTTGAGGAAAGCCTGAAACCTGTCTTCTGCTTGGTGCAGATCAAATGACCAACTGTTGGCTGGTCAAGAGCTGAGATTTTTGTAGCAATTTGTTCTACACTTCGTTCCTTCACCTTTAGCTAATACTATATGTTGCAGAAGAGATGGCATTTTGTGGTCTTCCTTGTTTAAAATACAGACCTTTTTAAAATTTCAAAATGTTAATCAGATGTCAGGTTGCTACTGAGATTGTATCTCATTAACAATATTATGGAGACTGTTCACTTCATGCCATTTTTATGGAACTGAATGGCATACCAAAGTCAAAGTAATTTTATTTTGTGCTACTGTAGAAGACTGATATTTTTATAAAACCTTACACGATTAGGAATTCTGTCTCATGCCAATCAGAAAATACCATTACTGAAATGTTGGGGTTTTATATCCTTAGATCACTTCATTGTATTCTTCAGACCTGCAGGTTTACAAAACAAAATTGCCTGTCAGGCAGGGAAATAAATGGTCCTTTTAAACTACAGTACATTTAGGTCAATATTGAAGTTCACATCAGGCAAAAGGGGAAAACTTATGAACAGAAACACCTACTATGGTTTCGGTAATAGTTTTCAAGGACTGAGGAATTATTTTAAAAATGAGACTGAGATGAATAATGTTGGTTCAAATAACATGAATGTGCAGCATTTCTTGGCACTAGTCATTCTATAAAAAGAACTGTACATTGATTGTGATATAGCTCTTATACATTGTTTACAAAATCAGTGAGCAAATCCTTAAAAACTTTCTAAGGAGAAATGCAAAAAAAGTTTCTCCATTTCAGAGCAGGAAGTAATTGTTACCTTTTAACTGCAGACTACAAAGCATAAATGATAAACATCAGTGAATCCTATTGAGTTGAATGGGATTTTTCCCTAGTGTTTTTTAGAGACAGAACTTCATCCCACAAAATTTACATGACAAATCAATAACAGATTTTGAAAGACTTGTGAACAACTACAAGCATGCTATATTTCCATGTTTTTCTTCATTTCAATGTTAACTTAAATTCCCTTTTTTTCCAGTTTTAATGCTTCCAAATCACTAGCATCTGAAAAATAACAGGTACCTATAGTTCCAGAGGCTGCTGGGGTTTATGTGCAATATAATTTTTTCACAAATTTAACATATTTCATCTTTTGTCCATTTTTTTTTGCATTGCTGCCATTTCTAAAAATAGTCTATATTTTTATATGATTTAGCAGATTAGGGCCACTTGATTTTCATTAATTGGTATATTATGAAAAAAACCTCATGTCAATGGTTAAGTGGTAAATAGCTGTCTCTCATTTCTGAATCTGATACTTTAGTTCGATACGAAAATATACAGGATAATACTTTTTTTGAATGCTGCTGCGAAAGATGCACAACTAGTGCCCGCTGGTGCAGGAGTGATTTAGGTCAGTTCTCTGGTACACAGTTTTGCTTCTGTAGGCAGTAATTCATAGAGTAATCTCAATGAATTCAGTTATACTCAAATGTAGGACTGTCATAAGAAATGAGGAAGAATTGCAGCATGTTAAGAAGAAGGGAGCAGAGAGGACTGTGGCAGTATACATGTATACTATTCCCCAGGGAATGTATCAACTGCCTTTGCTAGTCGAGTGTCCACCTTTTCAAATTAGGAACTATTTCCTGGGCTTTGAGGCTTTCCTGTTTGTCCTTCCAGTGAAGTGCCCCTTCACTTGTATTTGCATTCACTCCCTCCTACTTTTTCATCCATTGTCTATATCCTTTATTTTTTTCTCTCCTTTTATTTTCTCACTTCTTAATTTCTCTATTTTTCCCTGTAATCCTTAATTTCTTTTGCTTGTTTTGCACATCTGTCCTTGTAAAACTGCTATTCTGCAGATGTGTGCATTACAGATAATTAAATTATTCTGTTTGGAATATGTTACATCTATTATTGAAGCATTTTTTTTCTTGTCAAGGTATCCTACAAATCCAGAGCATGACAAGGAGCTATGTCAGACTGTTGTTAAATAACAAGAGAATTATATGTATTAAAGAACCAACAATGGTGTTTGTGTCAGTTACAGTGTATTTTCAGTTTGCATGAAGATTTCAAGTATCAGGAAAGATTAAATGGAGAGTATACATCCTTCTGAAAGCTACAGCTTGTAGAAATGCATTTTGTTGAGAAGTCCGGAGTCTTCAGCTGTGCTTCTTATGGATATTGCAAAATCTACTGTGACGAGCAAATGACTAATACGTTTCCATGTATTAACTTCTCACTATCTGGTGAAAAGAATTATTAGAATATACTATTTGTTCCTTTGTTGTTGTTGGCAATAGAAAATCATTAAAATTACACAATATTGTGGTTCCCCCCAGAATGTAAGATTTTGTGTTTGGCCTGTTTTCTTACACAGTACTTACGAATTGTGTGAGGTGGTTTTGATCTTTTCTTTTTCAGTATGGCTGACAGCCTACTAAAATACGTAAAAGAGCTTTACCACAGAGGACATAAAGCAATTCAGCAGGGTACTTTCACTGCAACTTCAGTCAGGGACTCTCCTCTGTTTCAGGTGTGAATTTTGAGATAATTATAAATAATTCCTTTAAAGCTTTGGCTGTACTTTGCAGATTTAGAACCTGGGGTCATTGGATTCCTTCTCATTCAGCACTATCACTTTAAAGACTCCTTTTCACATATTTCCTGAAAAACAGGGTCTGCTGCTGTGCAACAGAACTGAAAACGTATGTGGCTTTTTTCAGTCAAGTTTTGATTACAATCTACTAGTTGCTAATAGAAACCACCATTTGAATCTAATCAAAGAAAACAGGTTGAAAGACATACAAAAAAGGAAGACTGCATCTTTACTCAGAGCCTCTTACTGGAGTGCTTAGTACTTGGTCCTGAAGCTGCACTAATACTACCCTGTATCTTGTTTCAGGCACTCTGTTGTCAAGTGAGGTTGAAAACAGTAAGGCTAGGAAAAAAAGTTCAGGTTTGAATGCCAAGTAGCCTGCATAAACATAATAAAGAGATCTAAAGTAGTTAAACGGCAGCCCATAATTTATTCTGTACAGACACAGAAGCCAGTAAAGAGATCCTTCTGATTCCTCATTCTCTGTTAAATATTAGGTGAAAAGAAGTGGTACCGCACAGTTTATGTCATGTAAGCCATCATATTATTTGGCTTACTGGAGGTGTGACAGCAAAGCCGTTCACCTCTTTTACAGTCTGCTTGCCCACCTGCTCTGGAGAAAAGTCAAAACAGTTTCCCCTCACTCGTCACCTGCTTCTGCTCCTTGGGAGCATGAGGGGAAGGTCTATGACTTGGCATTTTTAATGAAAAGTCATAAATATGCAGTAGGTATTTCCCAGATGCTGGTAGATGTTAACACTCAAAAATATTTGTGAGAACGTCATCCTTGCTCCTTGAATCACTTGAGTGACTTCGCTGAGATTACGAAGGGAAACAGCAGGGCCACTGCTGATCATTTTTCAAATGCTCCGTATAACATTCTTTGGTGTCTGTGCTGCAGAATTTTGTCTGTCTCTCAGAGTTTTTCATTTACCTTAAAATTGTTCTAACCCTCTTCCTGTCTGCTGTCCCTGCCCTTGCATTGCCTATTGCTGCGCTGCCAGTACAAATGTTCAAGTGTCCATGTGGCGAATTTGACCAAAGAAGTGACACATTAACAAAATTGTTAATTTTAACATATTGTGGTTTTCTGAGCTGTTTTATCACATGACGCATAGGGACACTTACTGTAGAATAAAACACAGGAGGAGGGAGGCAGGAATGATGCAGAGACAGTAGAAAAACAACCTTTTGTAGACAGAATGGATTGCTTTTTTCAGCAATGAGGACTTATGCTGTCCCAAAGTGAATTCATCTGGCATACATCTAAGCAAAAACATCCGGTAAAAATGCTTATTATTTACAGAAAGGCAGAAGCATCATTTGATGAAATGTAGAATGCTTAAACTGTATCAGTTAAGGAAGACGTATTTCAGACAATCAAAGAGAATTGTTGGAAGGTTTCTAGGTAAATATCTGCATCTTCAGTTATGGTCATCACAACTCTTTTCCTTCTCTCCTGAATCGGGCTCATAAAACAAACTGTAAATTGAACCTAGGAGATACCTGAAGCCCAGTTTTAGGGAGTTTCAAGCTTGAGGAAAAACCATTGAGTATCAAGAATAGGATACATATTAGGAGATGCCAGCTGAGGGATTGCTCTACTTTTTGACCATTCAAGCCACAACGTTTTGTGTAGTGGCTTTTTGTGAAATTTCACGAGTGTAGATTGTTTCACATATTTTTTAATTATGTATACACAGCTAAGATATATGCTTTGGTAAAAACAGAATCTTGCAGGGAAATACTCAAGTTATCTAAAAGGCAGCCATTTTTACCCTTTCCTTATCCAGTTATAGTTGTGAAGAGAAAAATTAGAAACTTGAACTATTAAAGGACATAGGAAAATTTGAATCAACTGGCTAATTATAAAGGAACCTTGAGAAGACCCTTGTGCATCTATAATTTGTCAATGCCAGTGATGAGGCCTCCATAAGCTCCTATCTAGCTCAGGTCTGGACTTGCTTAACTGGGGCATGGGAGAGAATTATCATACTAACATAGCAAACAAAAGCTCAAATCTTCATTATAGTGAATTCAAGTACTTTAGATTTTCTATCTGACCATTTAAAGGTCTATTAGATTTACTCTCTCCCTATTGACAAAGCTTTCATGGTTGGCTGTTGGGGATTGAAGACTTCACTCTATCACTGCTTCAAGTCTACATGAAGGGCAGCGATAAAGTTTATTTCTGTACCTTCATTCTACCTGCTGCTTATAAAACCTCATCTGTGTTTGCCTTTTCTTAGCTAGCAGAGGGGAAAATTGCCATTATAGTCTTCTGGCAGACTGTCAATAAAATATCATTTCAAGTTCTCTTACTAGAAAACAGATATTTTTCTTTGTGTGTGTGTATGCTTCTTTCCTTTCCTCTTTTCATCCATCTTATTTTTATCTTTTTAAGTCCCACATTCTACTCTACAGTACTTTAAAGATGTAACTGATTGAATGAGAGCCTCAGTAATCAAGTACATAATAGTAGTATGACTGTGGCTTCCTCAAGGCACAGTGGTGTGCTCTGCAATAGCCAAACACAGTAAAAAAGGCAGCAGTAAAAGCTTCAAGATAGGGTTAAGGGAATTTGAAAATCATACAATAAGGATAGTCGCCTTAACTGGTGGTGAAAAAATCATTACGTTAACATTCAGACAAAGACTTATTTTTTTAGCACTATCATATAAATGTTTTCAGGAACTTCTCTAAGATTGCAGAAAAGTAGTAGACTTTCCAGTTCTGAGATAGTTCAGTGTATAGTTTAATTTTACAAGGCCAGGTATAGATAGTTTTCAATTTAGTGGACATGTGGGGCTATATGAGTCAGGGCTGTGGTGTGGTTAGGTATCAACTAGCTCTGAGCGTTGGTGTGCCACCAAGGTAGTGCCAGCAGAGCCCAATGGCATGGTCTTGAGTTGGCTGAAGTTGTTCCCTCTGAACCTTCACCCTGAACTCTTAAAGGAGAGTGAGGAGCAGGAGAACCTCCAAAATACTAAGAGGGCCCTTGGAGGATAGGAAGGCAAAGATTGTTGCAAGCGTGTAACCTCTCATTTTACCAATAGGGACAAAGCAGCCTCCAGGATGTGCTAGATCTGTAAAAATAGATTGCCTTGAATGAAGAAATCCTGATTAATATGCAAGGGAGTGGTTGTGTTTCTGGCTCATGCTGGTCCTATCAAATCTTTTATAAAAGGACTGTTCAGAAGAAGTAGACTAGGCCTGTCTTCTATTTTAGTGGGAAGAAGCAGTAGCAAGTAAGTTTTTCATGTATAGCAGGTCCTAAATTTCTCTCATTTTACTTGTATGTTTCTCTCATTTAGCTTTTGAGAAGCAAGAGGACTTAATTACATTTCAGGACTGGTGATTTAAATTATCCTCACAAATTTTTTTCATGACAGAAGATGGGTGTTACAGTCTAATCTTGGGATATTGAAGAATGCTGTTCTAATCAGCAATTGAATACTATTTTCTTATGAAGAAGAACATATAAAAGCTAATGTAGCATCATTCGTATTTGTGAACTGGGCTGCAATGACAGTCATTTCACAGTAAAGCTCTGCTTCCAACTGGTCCTACAGGAATCTCTACTGACATATTCATAAATGATTGAGAGAAGAGGAAAAACACTGAGATAGGATTTGCAGATTTAGTGAGATTATTTAGGAAAATCAAATTAAATGCTGCATGTGCAGGCTTTCTGAAGGGTTTCAAAATGCTGAATGCCCAAATAGTAAAATGGTACATGGAATTAAATATTAATGTGTATGAAGTAATTAATAGTAGGAAAAGTAACCTTAATTATGCAAGCTAAGCAATGGAGTCAGTTAGCACTGAGCTGAAGAAATTGTGCAGTCATTGTAAATAGCTCTTGAAAAACAGTTCAGTGCCCAGAAGTGACCAGAAATCTCAAAGGATATTAGTAGCTGTGGGGAAAGGCAATAAGACCAGATCAGAAAACAGCATTATACTATTGTGCAGTCATTGTTTATCTACATCTTGAATGCTGTATGTGTTTTTAGTTCCTGTTCATTATGATGAACTTAAATAGGAAAAATACAGTGCAGTGTAACAAGAAGGATTCCAGGTATGGATTGACTTTCCTACAGGTCCTAGGCAAACTAGGAAAAAAAAAAAGATACCTGAGAGAATATAAGTGTATTTTTGTAAAGATATGATTATGAAGCCATAAGAAACATCAAGAATTTAATAAGTAGTATGAAATTGAAACACATCAAGGACTTTTTGTGATAAGGCAGTTTCTGCAGCTCCAGTAGTCCCTAAAGTCACTGGACGGCACTGGAAGCTGTGACTGTGTTAGAGTAGTAATTACTATACAGTGGCCCTGCTTTTCTTAGCTGCAATTGAAAGCACACTGCTGGGCTGGCTGATCTTCCAGCCTCATCTGGCAGGGACACCCTCATGTTCTAAACAGATATTTTTTTTTTTAATAGAAGTTTGTTATTGCTATTAAAGTTGATGATCTAGATGCACCCATTGCTCAGAAAGTGTATGAACTACTAACTGCTAGAAGCTGGGAGCAAATAGTTAAGAGAAAGTCCCTTAATATTGTTCCTTTCCTCTCTAAACATCAATTCCTGGTCATCATCCAAGGCAGAACGCAAGACAATACAGAACTTGTGTGTAACGTTCAGTATAGCAGCTTTTGTCTTATGCACCATTTCCCCTCTTATTTTGCAGCTTCTTTTTCTAACCATTTTATCACTAGTTTGTACTGTATTCAGAGCAAACAATAAATTGCGAAAGTAATATGTAAATCTATCATCAGCTGAGTTGTATACAGCCGTTTTAAATTTTGTAATCAGATTCTATGAAAATGAGAGTGTTACCACACAGATGGCAGCAGATGACACAAGCCACTATTTCAATAAATTCTCAAAAAAAAATTTCTTACTTAACTGACAAAATCAGTCAAATTAGGATAAATTATTAATTAATCTGACTATTTTGTATGTACTACATGTTGCGAATAATTTTTTTTACTTATTAGCAAGAGTTTTCTAGCAAGAAATTTTGGTCTGTAGCTCTTTAAAAAGGAAATAATTTTTAGCATTCAGCATTAAGAAAAAAATAACAGTAACTCAGCACTGCTCAGTTGATAATGCTTCAGAATTTATACTCAGATTGGAAATATCGGATTTCATGTATAAATTAATATATGTATATGAATATACATATAAATAAATTAATGTATAAATTCACTTTTCACATTATTCCTTGTTTCTTAGGACTCTAACAAATAATAATGCTTATTTGTTAATACTTTTGTGGAAAACACTTATAAGTGTCTGTAAATGAAATTTCTATGGAGAACATACTGCAGTCTTTCTGTTCTAGCACTACAGTTTGAAAAGGTATTTTTCAGGTTATAGAAACTTAGTTCTTTTCCAGATCTCTTTAAAAGGATACGAAAATCATTAACAATTTAGTTCAGAAAGCATTTAAGTATATTAAGAACATGTGTGGGACTTCTTCTGAATATGATGCTCTATGGAATCAATGCTGCTGTGCTAATCTCCAGAACTTTTCAAGGAAAACCAAACGAATTGCCATCTCTCTGCAGGTAGATACTGCTTTTCCTGATCAATGCATCACATGCTCACAGCCATCATTCTGTCCTAGTATATCCCTATAAAGAATTCACATAATTAGTGTTTGGGGTTTTTTTTGAATAAAATGGATATACACAGGCAAGAGATGAGGAAGAGGGGAAATACAGAATTGAAGAGAGTGAGATTTGAATGGGATGTCTGGTTCTCACTAACACAGGCAGCGAGCATTGCAATAGGTCTGGCATATGTTGAGGTGAATTGCCAGGTTTGTCTCTATTCCTCTCATATTAATAGATATTATGAATACTGCACTTCTACGTTATGAAGAAGTAGAAGATCTGACTTCAGTAAGAGTCAGATCAGATCCTATTTTGTAGTTTGTTGTGATTAGGAGAACCATGCTGCTTAAGGAAAGCTTGACTACCTCTTCTTCAAACAAAGAAATAAAATAAAGAGGAAATAAACAGAGATACCAAATGAAAATTTTGCTTATATTAAAATTATTTTGATATATTTATACGTTTTACTGCTAGAAGTCTGGAGTAAATCCCTGGTAAGCAATTACCTTACTCCTTAAGCATTCAGATCAGTGGGATCTGATTATAGACAGTAGTAAACAGTACACAGGTGTAGAGCCTTTGTCTGGTTTTTTTTTTTGCATGTAGTGCACTAATACATAAGTAGAGTTTGCTGCCTTTTTGTGTAAATACAAGTTCACAGAACCTGATTTCTGAGCCATGTGGGGAATTTTGATGGCCCTTTATTGTGTCAGCAGAAAATATTGTGTAAGTATGCATTAGTTTTAGCTGTATAACTGTTTCAAAAAGGTGGGCTATGTTATCATTGCTTCACTTCTCTGCAGCAAGCCGTCACCTCATAAGTTCAAACTTGATGAAGTCTAGCAAGCACTTAGCTACAATATTATTCTCCATTAATATTATAGGAACGGTAATTCATTTTTCAAAGTACTTTTTTTGTAGACCTAATAGTGTTAAAAACATCTACGCAGTGCATGTTACTGATGAGCAGTTTCTTCTATTAAAAACACTTTGTATCTAGCACATTTTGCATTTGTGTCTATTAAAATGCATGAAACATCGATCATAACATTTTAAGCACTCAGTAGCTTATTACTGGAACCACATAACTGCTTCCTTATTATCTCTTCTTGACAATGATTTCAACAAATTATATTCAGGTAGTTGTTAACATTTCCATCCAAGCACATTTCTTTTTTGGATAACATGTCAAGAGGGTAACTTACGCTCCTTCCAGCTGATTTCTAGGCTTCAATCCTTCAGACAAGTCACTTGAAAGGAGAAATTATTCTGTTGAGTTGAGACATCAAGATAAAGTTGGCTTTCTGAAATGCAGTCCCCTTTTTGAAGTATGCAAACAATTTTTCAACAGTTATTTGTCTAGGCAGTCTTGAAGCAACAGGATTCAAGATGAAGACCAAGACATGGAATGAGAAAAAGCTATTAAAGAAAAAAGGGAGCTGGGGTTGATGTAGCTTATACTAATTCTTTGGTATTTTTTCCTCATTCATTTTATATTCTGTGAGATTTTCCTCCAAGGAGTGAAGCACATGTATGTAGAAATAACATTTCATTAGTTAAAAGTTCCTCTCTGTCTCTGCACAGTAAGACTTTTCTCGCTAATAGTAAAATCTGTCTGGAAAAGGAAGACCAAATAGGTAAGTCAACAATTCCATCTTTTGCTCACGTGCCATGAACTGTTTACGTATGACTTATGGAGATTGGATCAGGAATGAAGAATAACAAGCATAGATAGTATGCTCACTATCATCTAAGGAATTCTATTTTTACCAAAATTTAAGCACTATAGTTTTTGATAAATGAAAATTACCTGTTGAATTTGTGTTGTGGTTACTGCTATACTTTGAACTGTCTGTGCAGTTTTTCCTGTGAAACATTTCAGCAGCTTGAAAGCAAATATGCTGTTAGCTAGGAAGGAACTATGTTCATGGTAGACTTTCAGGGGAAGAAGTATTCTTGTGTCTCCAGCTAACGTTTAGCAGGTGATAGTACACGCTTAGGAAGTCACCTGACAAGCCCATCATGTTTGAATAAGAGCAGCACTAGCTAGAAAAGACTGCGACGTGAATTCTTGATTTCCTAAAATTACATAAACCAAGATACAGAGTGCACCTTAAGAAAGGGCTAATAGGAAATTTTTCTGTCAAGCAGCTTACTTGTTCTTTTCAATAACAAAATTGTCATTCACTGACACTGAGCACAGTCCTTAAGAGATAACAAATGGCAAACGAGCATCTGAGAGATTCTCTCAATGTTGAAATCAATTCCATCTATTCAGTTTTAAATGCCATGCTGTTTTAGTTTTATACAGGCATGCAAAACACAGAGCAAGCCAGAGCCTGGGAGTAACAGAGGGCAAAAGGTGCTTGACTCTATACACTGTGAGCACACAAATGCTCGAGCAGCCTTTAATTGCAGAATGATGTTCTCTAAAAGTTTCAAGTAAACAATGAAAATGTAAAGCTAAAGCTCACTATTGCAGACATCACAGTTAACTTCAGTTTCATTCAGCCACCATAAATATATGTCTGGCAAAGTAATAGGTTTAGAAGCACCTGAAATGTAGCATGAAAAGTTTGATGCAGAATGCAGAGAAATGCCTTGTTTGCAGGAAAGAAACACACATTGGTATTTTGGGTAAAAAAATCACATGAAGAAGCTGGAAGAGCTGCTGAAAACTTACCTTTAATTAAATGCCGTATTAAATTTATGCAAACTGTCTCAAACAAATGTGGTATTTAAGACAGTTGAGTACTTTTGTTCCAAACAAAATATTTATTGGAATAAGTATGTAGTAATTTTTTTAATCTGATTTTAAGCTCGGCAATTCTGAAAAGGTATGTCTGAAAAAAATCCTATTTTATTGGGAAATTTTTATAGATTCCTTGATAACTAGTATTCATATCTGTTTCTGGCAGATGAGGAATATCAGACTTAACTCAAAATTGAAAGAAACATTTAAAGAATATTTACACTATTGCCTACAATTTCACTCTGAAAAAATCAGGGTCTTCTTCCTTTAAAGGAAAATTTATTTATAAGAAAGATTCAAACAATTGTCAATGTTGCGTTGGTTTAGTAAGAGTTGCGGGGTGGCCGAGCCATGTGGCCGGCCACTTCTCCCCGCCCCCTCCCCTCTGCCACGGGCCACGGACAGGGAAGGAAAAAAAAAGGTTTAAAAGTGCCTTTTTGAGTTGAGATAAGGAAGGTTTTATATATATATATATATATATATATATATAGGAAAGAAAATAACATATAATGGGCACTTTGCAGTTAACAAGAACGATATTAACAGCAAGAAAAGAGCAATACAAAAAAACAATACCAGAAAACAACAGCGAGGAACCGAATGAAGCGAAGTCCAACTCGAACTGACTCCAACCGAACTGGCCCCTCCCTGGAGCTGGTCCCGGGGCATGACGTCAGCATGGTATAGAATTACCTGGCTCCATACAAAATTAACCCTGTCGTGGCCAAACCAGGACAAATGTGTGTTGTCTACCCTTTTAAAATAGCACTAGAGCATTGAAATCTTAAGATAGACATTCACATTATATGACCCTGCTACTGCTAATACAGGTGTTTTGCCCTGTGGCCCATACCACTGAGAACAGCAGGAATCTTAAATTCTGGAAGAAACCTGGTGCCGCTGAACTGGTGGCTCAACAGACGTTGAAAAGGTCTAAAAGCAATCATGAGCTATTACACTGTAGTGACAAAACTTTACTAGGATAATCTTGGAGCAAGGATGACATGACAGTGACGAAAAATGCAAATCAGAAAAAGTGTGGGTTTGCAAGTATTTTGTGAAATAGTTCAAGAATATACAGGAAAATAACTATAGACCTTATATGTCATGTATTGTGTAAGTCGGGAAAAAATCAGAGACCAATCCCCTACCCATCAAAGTCAGTGGAGGCTGTTTATAGAACAGGGATCCCCCTTTGGATTCATCTATTTGCAAGATCTGAAATATCTCTCTATGTAGAAGCATCCAAGAATAAGCAGTGTCAAGAAATTGTGCTTTTCGATTCATGATGAATGTAAAAATATTTTAAAATATTTAAATAATAACAAACAATCACAAATCTTTAAATATTATTCTTTTTACTCTTAACTAGGTAAAATGTTACAATTCAGCTTTTTCATTAAAAAAAAATAAAAAGAAAATATATGAGTGTGAGATTTAGTTGTTACTATTTTATAACAGCTGTGCCTTGGGATGAAGACACCAGTAAATTAAGAGGAGCTTATTCTTAAAATAAAGTCACAGTCCAAATTCTTTTCCTTTCTGTGCCAACTAGTTACCAATCTGCTTATTCTTAAGCACAATGTACAAGATTTAAGGGTAAAATTATATATTTAAGTCTTTCCTTTCTGTTATGTTAATTTTTGCTAAACATAAAGGCAATGGTTTTTTATAAAGAGGTAAATTACAGAGACGCATACTTAAGTTGTGCTTACTTATACTTTAATATGTACTTCAGAGTTTTGACAGCCATGGTTTGATATAAATGGGCACAGTCAATATCAAAGTCAGAAAGACTAACATATTATCAAAACTGTTTCTGCTTCTTTCCAGTTGTCAGTTATAATTTAACCAAAGTGCAACAAATATTCCAGTTCTCTCAGGAAAAAAATAAAAGATCAAACATGTACCAAACTTTTCTGCAAAAATAGCAGTAGAAAACGATGGCAGAGGTTCTTTGGTCTCACCAAGGAGTACGCTTAGAGATCTGCTGTATCTGTTCCCTGCAGCAGCTGTGCATCTCAGTCTTTTTTTATTATTTATTAGCTGAATGACTAGCAATTTCCAGATCAGCAATTAAAGTCCAGATTATCAAAGTTATTTAGATAACCATCCATGGTGAAATCCTTCTTCCGAGTCAAAATTCCTCCAGAGCTGTCAGGTTCAGAGGAGACAGCAAAGTTCCTCTGGAAGCTGAGGCACTGTATTTGAAAAGTAACTTGTAGAGATGATATCTAAGGAACATCACCAGATATATCACCCTCCATTTCTTTGAAAGCTTAGAGGAATATTCTCACTGTTTCTAGAATTCTGGTACAAGGAATATGTGTGTTTCTGCCTTTGTGTTTTGTGGAGTTTGGGGCTTTTGGTTTGGGTAGTCAAGACAAGAATAATGAGTCCGCTGAGATAAAAATCTAACTCTCAGTGTACTGTGTTTCTAGGTCAGTTGTTGCAGTGACTCAGTCCAGATTCTTCAAGTCCCTCTTCTCCTTGGTGGCCAGACTTTGCAGCTGGCTTCCATTACTGCCATCCTTCTGTGATCTTTTCTCAGGTTCAGGTACAAGAGCATTCTGAGAACTGGGGAGCTGGCTGAGAAAATGGGATAGCAGGCTTGTGAAATAGCTGCTTTCCTAATGTATTTCAGTAGCATAAGTAGAAAAATTTTTTCACTGAAAGAGTTGTCAGGCACTGGAACAGGCTGCCCAGGGAAGTGACTGAATCACCATCCCTGGATGTGGCTAAAAGCCATGGAGATATGGTGCTGAGGGACATGGTTTAGCAGCAGACGTGGTAGAGTAGGATTATGGTTGGGCTGGATGATCTTAAAGGTCTTTTCCAACCTAAACAATTCTATGATTCCAAGTCAAAGATATTGGCTTGAAAGTGTGTTAAGTGCACCTTACTTAAAATGCTTAAACACATTTGGCTTTAAGTTTTAGGAATTTTTCATTATAGCAGCCATGTTAAATTAAGGTAAAAATAAATGAATTTTTACTAAAAATCACATGAGTAGTTTGTGGAAGTGAATCCGCTGAATAGCAAATTAGAGTCCCAGGATGTGGATGTACTTAAAAAAATTTAGCATGATTGAAGGCAACAAATGACCTTACAGTGTATTTGTAATGCTGCATGATCTTTGCAATTTCACTTTTTTTTTTTTTTACCTGCAATATATACGAAGTAAATAATCTTGCACTGAAGCTTGCTTTAAATTAGCATAGAATTGCCATATAATGAAAGTTCCTGCTCACCTTACCTATAGCAAAGTCAATTGCCAGGTTTAACATAATTTTTGAAAATTTGGCTGAAAATGTTCAGCAGTGAGCTGACAAAGCAACAACCGTATGTTTCAAGCTCATTGACTTTGTGCTTTACTTCAGGGCCTTGGGGTAGATTCATAAAACCTTTACTATGTTTTCTGATAGTCATGATCCTTAGAGAACAGTACAAGAGAAACTGCACTCATTAAAAACATAGGGATCTAACTGACTTCTGGTTTTAGCTTTTAAAAGATACTTTTCTTTCATTATTTCCAAGAAGAAGGAAAAATTACATGTCCTTAGAGCTGTTTGTGTTTCACTTGCTTAGATATATGACTTAGCAAACTAAATTAAAATGCAGCTGATTCTTAACAAATGTTTTAAGTAACGGGTTGAGATATGTCTCTGATCTGGGTTACACATTTCGTAATGCAGTGACGAAATCAGTTTTATCCTCTCATGTACTCTGAGTTCATATATAGTTGTAACTGCAATTTCAAAACAATTTTTTTCAAGAAAGATGGTTCAGCTTAATATGGACCGAATTAGTAACCAGCAAAGCACACTTGCCAATTTTGAGAGCATGTGTACATATTCTAC
Source organism: Eurystomus gularis (assembly GCA_013400335.1). Taxonomy (NCBI): domain Eukaryota; kingdom Metazoa; phylum Chordata; class Aves; order Coraciiformes; family Coraciidae; genus Eurystomus; species Eurystomus gularis. The sequence goes on along the minus strand of VZZY01001016.1, from coordinate 7,744 downwards.
ACGTGCTTTGATGTGGCAGGAACGTCTAGAGGCCAAGACTTGCAACTCAAAACTTTGCTACTTTCCGATGTTTCTTTCTTTCTTCATCTTGGTGAAATTCAGTAATGATCCTCATTTCTCTTTGTGGATAATAGTCTTTCACAATACTGTAGCTTATCATCAGCACCTTTCTTGGTAGACACCAAGAATTCTTAGGTTTAATTTAGTTCAATAGATCTGTCAATCTTCTGCCCTCCCACCTTTATCCACTGGTTCTGTTTAGATACTTAAATGTCACCAACAGTTAATATCTTACAGCTTTAAAGAAATTAATGGGTGAGTATGTGCACTATGACACGCCAACTTAAATAGCTTGCTTAAGGCAAAAGGTAGACAAAGTCATGAGAGGAGAAATACTGAGCAGCTTGGACCATGGGCAGGGGAAGCAAATTCACAGAAGAGAGAGAGAAAAAAACAGGCAGATGACCATAGAAAACTTTGTATTCTCTGACTTAGACATAGTGCTTGATTCCTGAGTTTGTTGTTTTTTATATCCTTCTGTGGATTTTTCTTCCTCAGTGCATTCACTATGTATGCTGGTTTTCCTTACTAGTGAACCAGATCAATATCAAATGCAGACTCTTTGTTGTTTGGTCATGTAGAGGAAGCCAGGAGAATTTTCAAAGGTACCTTGTTTAACTTTCTGCATTTTTATAAAAGTCCATGTACAGAAAAAGTTAATATTTCTGTTACTGAAAATAATGTGAGCAAACCTATTCTAAAGCTGAAATGAAGTCTAATGAATGATATTAGCAACTCTAATCTCCTTCATTTTCATTTCTGAAATGTCAAGTTTTGTTTTAAAAAGCAGTAAAAATACCCTAAACTGCCAATACTTTACTCAAATTTCCAAAAGCAATTTTACCTGTAATAAAGCTATTGTGGGCTGGAACATTTTGATGAAGCAGTGCAGATTGATGTGTTTTGCTTGATATGATTCAGTGAATGTGCTGTTCTTGTGGAATTTTCTGTATGAGTCTGTTTGGAATAAAATACAGTTGACAAAATTTTTTGACCTGCAGTAAGACTTTCTCAAGTTAATTTATCAATTAGCTTTAGATGATAAACTGATACACATCACTGATCTTTAAAGGCAACTAATTTTTTCTATTAGTAAGAAACATGCATAGTCAGAGAATTTCAAGTTGATGCAGAGGCAGTCATTTAAAGTGCAGTTGATTCACTATGATAATTGACTTTTTAAATTCAAGGTTGCAAATGAGTGATTTGGAAGATCTGATCTGTTTCTGCAGCCAGGCACTATAGGAAGGACAATGAAGATTAAGATGCCTTCCCCTGTTTGTCCTGTGTTTCTGCATCTGGCTCTGGAGGAATCTTTTCCAAACTTGTGCTGCAGACTGGTGTGTAGTACAGATGCCTCACAAAGCTGGCACAAGTGGCTGTGAGACTGTCTGCTTCTTGGAACAGAAGCCTAGAATACAGGCATGCTAGATTTACCCTGGAAAGCAGGATAAATGAGCCAGCACAGACTTCTCTGGTTCCACATCAAGTATTTACAATAACACTCTTAGGTGTCTCTCAGGGCCACTCAGTGTCCTTACTTTACAATTCAGCTTGCCATGCGTATATTATTTTAGCTGTAAGACTCCATCTGAAATCCCAGCATCCCTGACCTCAAAGTAATTTTCTCCATTAACTGGAGTGATCTCAAGGTTTTGTCATTTTGTCCACTTACTCTCTCAAATTTCAAATGGGAAATGCCACCTGATACTAATTGCGTAGTATGCATCTGTTAGCAAACTAGGCTGAAATCACTGACATTTTTTTATACTTTGTTTTATTTGGCATTATCCATTCACTCTAGGGATGCATAAAATCTAGTGGTTATTTAAGACTTCAAAATAGGAAAAGACCTGAACATAGACATTGGTAATAAATTTCATAAGCAAGAGGAGCTACTTAGTGGATTTTTGCAGGTGACAATATATCTCTGAAAGGAAAGTTTTATGATTAAGGTATTGGTATCTGAAATAATCAGTAGCTCAGAAAGTGAATGCTGGGTACATGAAGCAAATTATGTTCTGTCTAGACAGACACACGGGAGTTGTAGCAGGACAGCATGAGAAATAGAACTGAAGGGACATAAGGTTGAAAGAGTAGTATTAGTCCATAGAAAACAGAAAAAAAAAAATTTTTATTATTATTATGGCTCTTGCTTTTATTCTTCTGGGAGATATTTAATGTTTTTAGAGACAAGAGGGTAAAAAACAGCCCAGCCCCTTCAAAAGTGGCAATATGCCAATTCTGATTTAAGTACAACAGCACTTTCTGCTGGTGTGATTTAAATAAAGTGGAATCAGCTCAGTGTAAAGTCAGAGTAAGACTGGAGAGCCAATGATTTAGTAGATTCAGATTTATAGTAGATTCACTATAAATGAGAGCACTATAAACCAGGGGAGAAGAAGAGTCTAAACTGTTGTTCCCCTTAATCCAGTTTTGGATTTCACACACTGCAAACAAAGGCAGTTCACATGTAGTTCTGACCTGATTTTTTTTACTCGGAGTACTCTTACAAAGGAAATAGACTGATACATAGGAAAACATATGTTAAGTTTTACAACAGGAAGAGTTTACAAGGCTCTAACCATTAAAAGGTAATAGTCATACTTGCCTGTATAAATGTGAGCAGCCAAGTTGAATTTGATATTTATATACAGTGAGGCACCTTTACATGAATAGGACACTACAGATGATTGTTAATGTGAGAGCAAATTAAAACTGCAGAGGCTTTTGGGTCTTTTAGAGAGCCATTGTAAGATAAGGGTGGCTTCAACTACTTAATTTTGTTTAATAAAAAAGGAGTTGGACTGCGAAATAAAGAAGGGCTAACATGTTTAAAACAATAGTAAGTCTTGTATTTCTAGGCAGGCCTATTTACTCCTACTAAGATTTTTACTCATGTAATTTAAGCATTTTTGTAAATACTTCCCTTGTCTCCCAAATCTCGTTAGAAGTTGCTTCCATTGAAATGCCCAATAGAATATAGAACAGAAATTGCTTAAAGAGCATTATTCACTGCACTACATCACCCTTCCAAAGAGAACATTATTCATTAAGCTTTATACAAAATTGGTCTTTCTCTTGTCAAAGAGAGTAAACACATAAGGAACAGAACAATTTAGATAGTTGACACTAGTGAGTACATGTATGTATCTTTCTGCTGGGTTTGCACACCTTTCCTAGCTTAGTGTCAATACAGAGGCATAGAGAAAGCAACATGATGCTATCAAAATCTCACTGTCTTTGCTATAGCTATTATTTTTACACCTGGAGTTCCCTTGGCATGCTCCAAATAGCAAAGATTACATACAAAGGCAGAACAATAAACCAGCAGCAATTTAAAAAATGCTAATAAAAAATGGAAAAAGTCTTGAGATCAAAATTGTCTTATATGTTGAACAGCTACATGAAGCTGTTAGTGGCTTTTTCCCACTGTGCAGTCCTGGAGTCAGAGAGGCTTTGATTTTGGACAATGTCCTATTTTATTAACAGACCTCCTCCATCATAGTTAGCCTGCACTGGTGGAAAAGGATCCAAAAAGAAATCTGGGAGAGTTTCAGATTCAGTGACATATCCATTTTAAAAGAAGGCTAACACATGGGATGTAGTCACCTAGAAGGATATAGGGAAGGAAATGGTGTAACTCAGTGTAATCCTAATGTTTTCATGGCAAATGTTACTTCGTTATATGTCTCTTAGTTATCAGCATCCTTTATTCTGCCACAGGAACTGAAAAACAGATGAGAGATGTCTATTTTGCAAGAATGTAATTTGTTATTTGCAGATTAGTTTTGCATTTTGGGCGACCATCACAATGGTCCAATAACTGATTTGAGCACAGAAGTTTTGATTGATTGGTTCAATGCTTGCTCAGTCACCTACTCGTATCAGTAATAGTTCATAGTCAGGATTTTTCTCTCATGCTTTCTCTTCTTGGTCAACAGTGCAAGAGACAATTTCCATAATCATTTTCTTCTGAGAATTTTTTTACTAGTTATTAAAGATAACCTGTTTCCTAGATTTGTGAATACTTGAGTTATTGCAAGTACATTGTGCTATACATAGAATTGTATTTGCTTCAGAAGTGTTTGTTATACTGCTTACAAAAATAGCAGATTACAAAAAAAGAAAAAAGATATTCATTCAATGAAAGAGGAAAGTATGGTTTGAAGTTCCGCTAGCATCAGAAGGTTCTGGACCTGAATGTTAACAAGTCGTCTGGATGGTAAAGTGAGGGTCTTCTAAGAACTCCTAGTAAACAAACCTAGGCTGAGAAGCTGACATAGTAAAAAAAAACATACACGCATGCACACACATATTCCACTTGTACCTTTCCCCTAAACTATTTTTAGTTAAGGAACAAAAATCCAGTCTTGTAAACACATGCTGAAGTTCTTCTGGCTACAGTAATCCCATTTCTCAAAGGGATATATGACTGGAAAGTGCATAACTAAATCCATGTTGACTGTGCCTATTTATGACAACCTGGTTCATTAAATGTGCATATAGAATACATTTATGTAATTAAATATACACTAGAAGTGTTTTACCAGAGTAGCTCTATATTTTGAGGTTTGCTTATACTTCATAATTTTCTTGCTTGATGTGACTTTTGGTGAGTTTTAGCATTTGCCCAGCCAGTCTCTCTGTCTCTGTCTCTCTCTCTCTCTTTCTCTGTGAGGTTCACATGTAAACTGGTTTAAAGATTGCATAATGACTGTTTGGCATATCCTACAGGCAAAGGTCCAGAAACCCTTTTTGCTGGCTATAACCTCAATGATAATGAGTGGCACACAGTGCGTGTGGTTCGGCGAGGAAAAAGTTTAAAGTTAATGGTGGATGACCAGCAGGCCATGACAGGTAGTGTGGCATTGTGACTTCTTGTTACTGGGGGGAAACAGACACCAAAAAATGACAGAAGTAAAATGCTTTTATCTGAAAGTAGCAGATGCTTTGTCCTTTTCTTGGGTAAGATCCAAAACTGATGTTACGCAGCTTGAAAATACTGGTAGTACAAGTGCATTATTACACTTCATATTACTGTTACTGTAATATTGCTATTGGAATTAATGAAAACCTTCATGCTGACTGGAATGTTTTTATACAGTAATTGGAGAGAAGTCATTTGGTACATCACTAATGAAAAGGCAAGTAAAATGCTTTTGGTGACACTGAATTTATACTAAGGTTAAACTCTAAGCCATTTCTGTAAGAAAGAATTTCATAAACTCTTGAAGGATATTCTATTTCATAATCTTTTGAAGGATATTCTATTGTGTTTTAAATCTTGCATCAGTTGTCCTCAATAATTAAAAGTTAGGCAACAGGTTTTTCTCAAATACTAAAATAGTTGGGATGAGAGGAAAAACATTACATGAATGCTAGTAGATGTTAGAAATATAGTCCTATATATATGTTATCTAAATGGTAATAGAGAAGACTTTGACTTTGTTCTCTTAAAGATACAGCTTACATATCTGTTGTTGATAGCAACAAACCTGGCTTCCAACACTTCCCTGCACAATACAATGTGCCTAATTTTATGATAGCTATTTAGTATTTTCCTTTGTTTTCATGTAATATTAAATAGCTTTTATTATTGACTCTGAGCTTTGTTAGAATAGTAACAATTTTAATGAGTTTTTAAAAGGAAAGCACCTTCTTTAGTAGTCCCTTTTTACTTCGGCAGAGCATTGAAGACCATGTAACTGGTAGAAAAATAATTGCTATGTATTCATATAGTTGCAAGAACATATTTTCAGAAATTGCCAATAGATCTTTCAGAAGTGAAGCAAAAATTTGGTCTGTGTATGTGAAGATGCTTTGGGTCATTTCCCTGAGAAAGTAGATGGCCTAAAGCAGTTATTTTCTTTGTGAAAATAACTAGGTAGTATCGTAGGAACTGTATTGAAAAATATGGCCATCTTGCTGCTTCAACTGTAACTCAATAAGGATACTGTGGGGATGTTTTCTAGTTAGAGGAAGCTGCTTAGACATGAATAAAATAAGGCATCTAGAACCAAATGCACATTTCCTGGGCTCCTCAGGGCAGATTTCTTAGTTATGAATATCAGAGGTTGCAAACAACCAAGAAGTGCTGCTTTCACCTTTGGGTTCAGTCCCATCTGCTCAGCTTATCTTCAGAAAAGTTCAAAATAAATATGGAGGTTTAAGATGAAAACAGGAGGTTTCTATCATATATAGTCTATCGGGTGACGAAGTAAGTCAATAATTCAGGACTGTAAATTTTTGTAATCTGTCTCCACACAGATAACTTGTAGTTGCAATCAAATATGGCAAATAGCTGGGCTATTGCAACAAGCTTCCTAGAGAGGTGGTCAATGCCCCATGCCTGTTGGTGTTTAAGAGGCATCTTAATAACATGCTGTGGTCAGGCAGCTGGGCTAGGTGATCGTTGTAGGTCCCTTCCAACTCAACTATTCTATTCTAGCTGTTAAGGCCAGTGAGTCTTTTCTGTTGCCTCCTGATCAAGCGAAGTGCTGCCTATGGGTCCAGCTTTCTTGTGTAACACTTGCATTCTTTCCACATGTCAGTACCTCTATCAGAAGCTGGCCAGTTGACTTGGAATCTCTCTCAATTCTTCAAGGTGGAAATTGCCTATATTTGCATAATCCACAGATGTTCTTCATCCTAGGGGAGAAAGTCATCCCAGTATTTTGGAAAGAAAAAGTCTTCCTAAACTCCCTATAGGAAGTTGTGTGACCAGTCTGTGGCCTCCTCCCTCAGGGAGGAGGGAACTGACACGACAGAAGGAGCTAGAGGGAACTTGAAAGTCTCATAACAGGAAATTTGGTGCTAGTCCCAGGAACATTATTTTTTTTACATGGAAAATCCTTATTGCCATGTATCACTGTGACTTTTTGATTCTTTTTTCTTTTTTTTTTTTTTGCAACACAATGTGTTGCCAAAGCCTTTATGAACTTGTTTAAAATGTGTTCAATACAATTACATGTGTAGTAGCTTTGAATTTCCTGAAGGTGTAGTGGAAGAGTTGCAATATCAGACTAGAGTGCTCTTGCTCTAAACTGCTTAGAACATTTCTTCAGTTGTCGCAACAATCAGAAGCATGGTTAAAATACAACCTGGTAGTTACCTATGTGAAAGGTTACTATAATCTTATAGGGAGCATGAGGAAAAAATGAACTTTCTCCCAAAAATTTCAGCTTCACCCCACAACACACTGTGTTTTCCCTTTTTTGTTTCCATTTCCTATGTCACATAAAAAAAACCCCACATGAGATCCAGAAAGCTTAAGCTGTAAGGGAAGCCATTAAATAATTCAGCCTGACTTTTCATTTTTTTGCAGGTTATAAAATATCACCTCTTCATCATGGATTGAGCTTAGTTATCTTAGATGAATATATAATTTGTGCATGGATAAATAATATCTTTCAGAATATAACTAGCTTTCATTGGAAGTCATACAGGTGTTTTAAAAAATTTTACTCAGCATAGAAGAGTTTAAATACTTGCAGCCCTCATGCACATTGTTTTCTGGGAATATATAGAAAATAAAAGTGGACTGAAGGAGGCCACTACAATTGGGTAATGGAAAGGATACCTAGCTTATGGTTACAAACAGAAATTCACTTGGCCTTTTATATGATGTTCCACAGCATTGCAACAGGCAATGCATTTTGTGCACCAAAAAAAAAAAAAAAAC
>VZZY01001015.1:246833-257274 GCA_013400335.1 Eurystomus gularis | reverse complement strand
GGTTGGTTTGGCGGGAAGCGGGCGGGGGCCGCTGTCATGGCGGGTCCCGGCGGGAGGACCTGGCGGGACCTGCTCGGTAGGTCCGGGCTGAGGCGGCTCCGGGGCTCCTCCGGGCCTGGAGCTTCCTGCAGGGACAGCAGAGGGGTAGAGAGGGAGGAATGTCCCCTCTCCGGCTTCATACACCCCCGTCCTCCGGCCTGCGCGGGTTCTGGGCCCCTGGCAGCCTCTCCAGCTCCTCCTCAGCCCCTGCTCCTCCCAGGAACCCTCTCCCAAAGGCCTTTCCGTGCCCCTGCCGCGGCTCCTGTCCCAGGGTGGGCGTGTCAGGGCAGCACTTTTGCACCAAGGGCCTTTGGAAGCCTGTCAGGGCTTTGGCAGTGCTGGGCTGCGTGTGCTGAAGGCCATGGGGCTTTGTCTGCAGAGCAAACCCCACCAAAACATCCTGCTCTGCCCCTGGTGTGCTGCTGGTTAACGGGGGTCTGAGCAAGGCCACCTTTGCCCTGTCAGTGGTGTGCTGTGGCAGCTGAGAGAGCGAGGTGTCCTTGGGGGGGTGTGGGAGCAAGCTGTGGTTGTAAAACAAATCCCAACTTCTCAGCAGGGAGAGCCAGGAAACGAAAAAGCGCCTTTAGGAGCGGAGCAGAGCTCCGGGAAGCAGCTCTGCACCTTCTGGATCGCCATCAGAACCTGAATGACCTCCTCCTGGAGGTAGGAGCAGATGGTTTGGGTGTTGGGGTCAGGCAGGGGAGGAGATCCCAGCTGAGGTGGGTTCCACCAGGGCTGTTCCTGGGGCAGCTGTAGAATGAATGTCCTGGGAACGCAGTTTTAATGATAAGAGAAAAGAAAAACCGGCACTGTAGGAGTAAGCTGAAGTTTAGAGGTTCGTGTTGCAGAAATGAGATTTATTTTTTTTCCTGTATTCCTCTATATTTTATTGTTACAGGCTAGAAATGATTAAGCATGGTTTGGATTTGGGACAAAGGGAAATCCAGCTCCTTGTCCTTGGGATCAGCACTAACTTCTTGTGAATATAGGAAAAAGAAATAAGGAGAAACTGTTGGATTTTCTCTTAATTACCAACTATTTCTGATTAACATAACTGTTAATGAGAACCTGTGTCATTTGCCTATAGAGGCGCTTGAGCCGACATTCTGACTTGGCCACATTCTACCTTCTCCTTGTGTACTGGAGAGAGCTTTTGATTTGATAACTTGAATACGCAAATCAGATGCTCCTCACAGCTCAGCCACAAGGATGTTTCTTTCTGTACAGAATGTCTGTCGTTATAAAAATTTTGAAAGGGGATTTAACTAGAAAAGGAACCAATGTTTTGACATGTTTCATCAAATATTTATGGCAGCGTGGCTTCACAGAAAGGACTTGAGAGACAGAAGTTCTGTTCCTGGAGCTGCTGCTGGTCTGTAGGGCAATGGAGGACGAGAAACTTTGACCTGTATTTCCTTTTCTCTACATAAAATGATGATAACTGTACTTAAGTCACTTGAAAAGTGCCCTGAAATCTTGGGTTTGCCCCACTGGGTGTTAATTTCACTTCAGCTGCTCCAAGAACGCCAGGGCTGCTTGAGAAGAAGCAGGTTTGTACATGTGTCTAATGGACATCCAAGACTGTTCTGGTTTTGTTTGGCTTCCAGGTGGAAGATTCAGTCAAGCCACCTGGACAGGATGGTGCAGAGCACCAGGAAGTACTGTCAGAATCATTTATAGGTGAGTGAGGGAGAATCTGTTGGAGGCGGATGTGGGACAGAACTTTTCTCCATCCCCTGAATTTCTATTCAACGCAGTCCCAGCTTTACTTTCTTTTTGTTCTTCTGGTCTCCTGTTTGTTACTCATTTCTTACTTGTCCAGTGATGACACTGGCAAGGTCTGATTGTTAAATATTTTGGTTTTTTGGAAGTGTGGCTGTGAGCCCCACAAAATCAGCTTAGCAAGGATGTTCTACCTCTGCCCCTGTTTTATGTACCAGAAAGCAATGATACGTGGAAATGAAAATTATTTGCAACAACTGACATCTGTGCTGGAAAAATTTTAAGACTTGAGGCTTCTGTCTTTGTAGTCATGTGTTCAGACCCTTTTTCTCCCGTGCTGACAGCTTTCTGCTCGGTTTTTTTCCAGTCTCTGTTCTGCAGGAGCAGGCCTCGAGGCTGGGTGTGCCCACAGCAACCCTGGCAGCCAAAAGCGCCGTTACCAACATCGAGCGGATCTGCCAGGCTCCTGCGAGCTCCTCTCACAGCCCGCTGCTCAACTTGGACCAGAGAGTAAGGGAGAAGGTTTACACTGAGTTTATCAAGAAAATGCTATTGTTAGGCTTGACTTTAAACCCAGTTTATCTGTTCTGATAAAGTCACCACTGCTGAGCCGCGGCTCTGAGGAGCTGTCGGTGTCACTCTGTCGGCCTGGCTGCCCTTGGTTCAGCCTCAAGAGGAAAAGTCTGGGCCTTTCCCAGGAATTCTGTCCATCATTCAAGCCTTCAAAAAGCAGTAAACAGGCAAAAGCAGCAAACTGTGTTTCTAAGAGTGTGTAATTTACAGAGGAAATTATTTCTGCTTTGTTTCTGGGGTGATTCCAGAAGAGGTTGTCTTGCTTGCTTCAAACGGTCAAGGATTTGCTGGCGAACAACATGTTCTGTCGCTCACGCTTCTGTCAAGAAATGTGGAACATGAAGGTAAGAGCTCACAGGGAAATGTTGCCGTGGTACAGGCTGGTCAGACGTCACTGGGGGGATGTGGCAGCAGGTTTTCAGCCCTCCTCGCCCACAAAGGCCAGGGATTACTCTTAAATGGACTAGTGAAGGGCTGCGATTTCTGTTCCATTTCCCTCGGCGGGTTTCTTGGTGACTCATGGTCACCTGCGGTTGTGAACTCCTCTTGAGAAGGATTGTGGTCCTTCTGACCTTTCCAAAGGACAGGCTCAGTTCTAATGGTGGGGCTTTTTTTGTTTTGTTTATTTTAAAGCAAGTTTCCTGGGGGCTTCCTTGTCTCTGTAGCAGGATCTACTTTTCTTGTAGAGATTTGGAAGTAGGTGGATTATAAAAATTGCGTGGCCCCTTCAGAGAAGCTGCCCCAAAGGAGAGCTGACAGCATCTTGGTGAGCAGAGGTTGATTTTTGGGGAGCCAGGCAAGTGGCACTCCTGCCTCAGCGCAGGAGATGTTTAACTCTGTCTGTGCTCAGCGCGGTCGGTCCTCACTCGGAACCGGCCAGGAGGGGCATGGCAGTAGAGTTAGTGTGGTAACGAGGTCAAACTCGTCTGGCGTGACACCTCATGTTTGTAGGAGCTTTGGGCTATTGTTTTCTTTCCTATTTAGCTTCCCTGCCTTGCTGTTATCAGTGATGTACACTAATAACTTGTCTTGTGAGGAGCGGCTGAGGGACCTGGGGGTGTTGAGCCTGGAGAGAAGGAGGCTCAGGGGAGACCTTCTGGCTCTCCACAACTCCCTGACAGGAGGTTGGAGCCAGGTGGGGTCGGGCTCTGCTCCCAAGGAACAAGCGACAAGAGGAAACAGCCTCAAGTTGCCCCAGGGGAGGTTGAGGTTGGAGCTGAGGAAGAATTTCTTGGTGGCAAGGGCTGTGAAGGGCTGTGCCAGGCTGGGCAGGGCAGTGGTGGAGTCCCCATCCCTGGAGGGGTTTCCAAGCCGTGGAGATGTGGTGCTGAGGGACATGGGTTAGTGGTGCCCTGGCAGTGCTGGGGAACGGTTGGACTTGATGACCTGAAAGGTCTCTTCCAACCAGAACAATTCTATGATCCCACGGCTGATCAGGCAGTGCTGAAGCCCCAGCTGGCTCTGGGCTGGCACGGTCCCAGAAGTCCATTACGTGCTTCACCAGCAATGTTCGGTGTGTTGTTGGCATTCTGAGTTCTCCGCTCTATTTACCTGGGAATGGCGATGAGCCTGAGGGAGTTCATGCAGAAAATGGCTTGAGAGATACATGATAGCAGAGAACAGGTTGCTTCACAAACGTATTGTCTTGATTTCACTTGGATGGTTTGTTTTCTTCAGATAAGGGATGCTCTTAAGTGGGGTTAAGGACTTTTTGTGAGCAGGACAGTTTTGGTTGCTTGCAGCTCTGGTGGGAAAGAAGGACGAGACTGATCTGCCAGGATAAGGAGGCGTGCTCCTGTCTCAAATATCCGATCATGGGCTGAAAATAGAATCCCGTGTGTTTTGTGGGCTGATCAAGATCTCCTGGTTCTCAGGTAGCGCTGGAGATCAAGTGCTGCCGTGTAACTGAGATTACTGCCGTTAAGAATTAGGTTACCAAAGACCAAGTATGTGGGCGAGTCTGGGGTCACGCCATGAGGCAGCTGCTGCTCGCTGTGCACAGCTCACGGGTTTTTAGTCCTGAATGGCTCCTGTGCTGTGGACTTCCAGGACTTCACAAGGTGTGAAGGTTTTGTGTCAGCCTGGGAGCGTTTCTGTGGAGGCTGGAACAAGCAGAAGTTCCTGTTTTCTCCTGCCAGGTGAACCCTGGAGTCCCCCTTTGCTCTCAGGGGGCTCTTTCCAGGCCACACGGCTCCAGCGGGAGCTGGGAGGGGTGTCACAGGGAGGCACGAAGGGTGGCAGATTTATCCACGTGGAAGCAAAGCCTCGTGCCGAGTTTGCCGACAGTGATCCCGGCGTTGAGGAGCAGGGCTGGGTTTTCCATCCGCGTCCGTTGCCCTCCCTGCCTGCACGGTTGCAGCGTCTCTGTCATCTACTCTTGGGAAATGGGTCTGTGAGCAGCAAACTGGCTTCGCGAAGACTAATGAACAGTTAATAGGCTAAACGATAATTCTCTAATCTGGTTCTGGGTCTGAATTAACAAGACTTAAAACCCGGTGGTGTTTTCTGGGGTATCTTTGACTGTGCAGCATCAGCATCATTCCAAGGGGAAACAAGTGGGTGTATTCATCGCTTGGCCGTGAACGTTGAAAATGATGATGCATTTACAACCACAAACCACTCAACGTTTGTAGAAAAGAAAAATCAAACGTGTAAACTTGCCTCATCTGGTCTTTCCTATGTTGTCATTTTTAAGTCTTAATAAGTCCTGGATAGTTTGGACAAACAGAACTTAGTTTTATTATTTATACGTGATTTACGTTAGCCAGATGTTAACTGCTGAATGCAGACTGTGACCTGATTGTGCCGTCTCGTTAGGACCCCCCAGTGCTGGAAGCCGCGTGGCACCTGCACAGAAGTGATGTCGTTGGCCTGGGAGAGCTGCTGGAGAGGTGAGCAGAGGTTTATAGGTTTGCAGATGTATTTAATCTCTTAAAGCCTATAGAAATGTAATCGGGGATTACTCGTGAGTGTTCTGGACCAAGAATACAGTCAGGTGCTGGCAAGTGATCAGCTTAGCAGGAGTTAAGACGTTATCCTTGTTTGAGAGGTTACTCTGGGTTAATGAGCGCGGTTGGAGGTGTGGTGGCAGGTCCACGGCTGCCGAGTCCACCGCGGTGTGAAGGGACCAGTTCAGAGCACTGCCACACACCGCTGGGGTGAGGCTGTATCATGGAATGGTTTGGGTTGGAAGGGACCTTAAAGATCATCTAGTTCCAACCCCCTGCCATGGCAGGGACACCTCCCACTAGAGCAGGTTGCTCAAGGCCCCGTCCAACCTGCCCTTGAACACCTCCAGGGATGGAGCATCCACAGCTTCCCTGGGCAACCTGTGCCGGTGTCTCACCACCCTCAGAGTGAAGAACTTGTTCCTTACATCCAATCTAAATCTCCCCTCCTCCAGTTTGAACCCATTACCCCTCCTCCTGTCACTACAAGCCCTTGTAAAAAGTCCCTCCCCAGCTTTCTTGTAGGGCCCCTTCAGATACTGGAAGGCTGCAATGAGGTCTCCCTGGAGCCTTCTCTTCTCCAGGCTGAACAAGCCCAGCTCTCCCAGCCTGGCCTCCCAGCAGAGGCCTTCCAGCCCTCCCATCATCTCCGTGGCCTCCTCTGGCCCCGCTCCAGCAGGTCCATGTCTCTGCTGTGCTGAGGACTCCAGAGCTGCCCCAGCACTGCAGGGGGGTCTCCCAGAGCGCAGCAGAGGGGCAGGATCCCCTCCCTGCCCTGCTGCCCACATGTATCCAGTGCTTTGTCTCCCCAGAGCAGGTGGCCACGTGTGGCTGTTTGCAGTGAGCACGGGAGAGGGTTTGGGAGCTCAGGAACCTCTGCTCTGGTTGGAAACTCCCCGTCAGCCCGTACACATCAGTGCTGGCCGTGACGAGGGGTCTGGCTTTGCAGGAGCCTGGTGCTTCCGTCTTCGCTAAACCTCGCATTTCAGTCAGGTTGGGCAGAGTTAATCCTCAGAGAATAGTTGTTCTAAGAATCGATTTATTTTTATCTTTTTTTTTTTTTCCCCTCAATGCAGAGCTAACAACTCAAACCGGTTCAGTTCGGGTTGTTTCCTTGTGGTGTCGAAGGGATGTGGCGGCGATCGTAGGGTTTTGATATCGATTCACGTGGCTGTTAATGGGACTGGAAAAAAGCCTTCGATGCCCACTGTGCTTCACGTTAAGGAAACCAAAGGGATGGGTTAAGAGCTTGGTTTTTGTTTGTAAAGCATTTTTATCCAAGTATCTTAGAAATAATAAGTAAAGTCTTTTTTTCTAGCAGAACTTTCTAAACGGCTACACTGCAATAGATGGNTTGGAGCCAGGTGGGGTTGGGCTCTTCTCCCAAGGAACAAGCAACAGGACAAGAGGAAATGGCTTCAAGTTGCACCAAGGGAGGTTTAGGGTGGACATGAGGAACAATATCTTCCTAGTAAGGGTTGTGAAGGGCTGTGCGAGGCTGGGCAGGGCAGTGGTGGAGTCCCCATCCCTGGAGGGGTTTCCAAGCTGTGGAGATGTGGTGCTGAGGGCCAGGGGTTAGTGGTGCCCTGGCAGTGCTGGGGGAACCATTGGACTTGATGATCTGAAAGGTCTCTTCCAACCAAAATGATTCTATGTTTCTACGAAACGCTTGCACACACAACTTCATGTGCATTTTTCCCTTTCAATGTGTTTGTGGAATCTTTTTGTAAAGCAAATAAAGCTCTTGCTGGTCCAAATTAAAGAAATGAAATGCCACATCTAGGGCAGAGTCCTGCACGGAGGGCTCCTGCCTGTTTCCGGGAGGATGGTGGTGGCAAAAAACAAGCGTTACGGAGAGCAGGAGGGATGGAACTGACTCTGCTTGGCTTGTTCTCAGCAGCCCAGCTGCCCCTGCTGCGGTGGAGTGGCTGTGCAGCAGCCTCTGTGGCCTCTGCGAGCAGGCGGAGGGGTCCTGTGGGGACATGGAGCTCGCTGGGGACGTGCAGCTCGCTGGGCACATTCTCTCAGGTGAGACACTCAACTGGGGGGTGGTGGAGCTGGGCTGGATGCAGGTCCATGTGCCTCAGCGAAGGCTGTACAAGCCAAAGGCTTGGAGGTGTGAGGACAGAGGCCTCACTTTGCATTTTCTTGCCTTACTCCCATGAGGGGAATATTGAATTTCTATATCCCTTTGAGTTCTAGCATCACAAGAACGTTTCCTTGCAAGGTGTACGGGGCCAGGGATGATTTATTGGGAGTGTGACTCTCCTGCAAAGCGTCTGAGCTATTTTAGACCAGAAATATTTAACAGTTCCGCTTTCCCCCTGACATTTTCTGCTCTTTATTTTATGGGTTTGTTTAGAAAAAAATAACTACACAATGTGATTGAAGAGCTTTGGAGCTGTGCAGCTGGTCAGGTATAACCCCTGCGAGCTCTGTGGTGATAACAGAGGCTAAGACCTGTAAATTCTTTGGTCTTTATAGTCCTTTAAGTGTCCGTGCTCCTCACCATCCATTGTTCTAGGCCCTTTTGCCCAGGAGTAGTTTTAATTCAAGAAAATAAATGAATCCTGCTGTGTGGTGAATGGGGCTTTTCAGACACTGGATCTGTGTGGAAAGGGGGGTGGTCAAATGCTAATTAGTCCTCGATTTGCAGACTTGGCCATCGTGTTTCTTCAGAACGGCTTCCAGCAAACTCCGGAGACGGGAAGGAAGCTGGAATTCAAGAAGCTTCCCCAGGTATGGACATAGTGAACCTGTTTAAAAAATCACTTCCACTGTACCCCTTTGTGCCTT
This sequence comes from Eurystomus gularis, assembly GCA_013400335.1. NCBI lineage: Eukaryota > Metazoa > Chordata > Aves > Coraciiformes > Coraciidae > Eurystomus > Eurystomus gularis. The sequence continues at coordinate 249,196 of VZZY01001015.1, read as the reverse complement.
GTGGAGTAAAAATAAACCAAAGAGCAACAAAGAGAGAGTGGTGGTCGGGGTGCTGGAATGGGTGAGGAGGGAATGGTGAAACCACAGCCGAGCCTTTTGTAATGGAGAATTTCTCCAGGGGGACGCATGAAGGGCTTTTTAAGTGCCCTGGTTTCACCTGGATTTGAATGGCCTTGTCTTCTCCATCTGAATGGGAGGTGGGGAATGCTGGTGAGCAGGGGAAATGCTGCCCTGCTGCCTGTTGTATCCCCTCTGCGGGAGGGCGTGAGGTAGAAGTTAAGCTTTAAGACAAAACTCTGTCTTCGAGTCAGTTTGCTTTTTCTTGCATATAAGTGCAGCTGTTTTGGACTCTGAACGGTCTTGATTTGTCCCTTTTGAACAGATCTGTCACACGGTCTTGCAGAGGATGCTGGCATGTAAGTGGCTTTGTGGTTCAGAGCTTTGTGCCGAGGCTGCTCTTGGCTAAACTCGAGTTCCTTGCTCATTGCTGAATCTCCAAGGAGGAATCCTGTGCCTGGGATGCTTCTCTGTCGTGCATAATATTTCCATTGCTGACTTGGTGTGTCTCTTGCTTTCCCTTTCGCTCCTCCGAAGCGTCTCCTTGCCCTGCAGATCCTCTCGTCTCGCTGGCTGTGCTGCTGCCACAGCAGGTCATGCCTGAGCACATTTTTAACCAGTTTGGGAGCAGCTGTAGCACACGGCTTAGGCCAGGAGAGATTTTTTTTATTTTACGCTTGATAAATTAAACTTTGAATTCACAAAGTGACATGCAAACAAGCTACAATGCCGGTGCACAGTTTGGATTCGCGGAACAACACTTTGTGTAGCCGATTTTATGTTTATTTTAACGCTGAGCAAAGACCTCTAACGTGCAGCCTTTAAACGGCCGCTCCTCAAGAACTGTCCCAGCGTGCCTGCCCCGGCCTGGGCAGTCCTGCTGCTGCCAGCTCGAGCGCGGCGCCTGGTTTGCATCGCAAATCCTGATGCAGAAAGACTGAACACACACGAGTTCTGGGTTTTTTTTTGGTCTCTGGTCACAGATGGTCTTCACGGTAAGTTGCTGTATCTGCAGTACGGCAGAGGTAGCTCTGTCCTACACCTCCTCACGCTGTCCTACACCTCCTCACGCTGTCCTACACCTCCTCACGTGCCTTGCGCCGCTGCGTTGGTATCATCTGGCTGTGCGGCTGCTGTTCCTGCCCTGTCTCCTTAGCGACAGCCCGTAGCACGTTTCTTGCTGGCGTGTCCCCGCAACGTGCTCGGTGCTGCTGCAGGGGTTGGTGCTTTTCCTCTGCTGTAAGAGGAGCGAGAACCAGAACGTGATGCCAGGGCTGCTCCCGCCCTTCTGCCTCTCTCCCCACGGGCACCGCCAGCCTGACCCCTCGCCCCGTGTCTCGTGGGGAGCGTTGTCTGCAGGCAGAGGTGCCTCATGGACCTTGTGGAGCGATTGTAAAAAGGGAAAAGCTGTAAGGGAAGAGCTTTATGATTGAATACGTGAGTCCCCTCCCAGGTGGCCCTCTAACAGTGGTGGTACTTGAAAAACAACCCTTATAAATGCCGGTGAGGGGGTTTTGGAGGAAGAGCAGCTGGCTGTTGGCCATCAGACAAGAGGCTGCCAACCTGCTCTTCATTTGCCCTTCAGACCGTCGGCAGTCTGCGCAGCAGAAAATCGTATGAACCGAGTTTTACAGAAGGTGTTTTTATTGGTGTGTGCTTCTGGGTCACCTTTGAGGGGGTTTCACTCGACTCCTCAGCTGCTTTGGAGAACATTAGGATTCTTTATGTAAAATAATTCACTATTGATGAGGAACTTCAGAGGAGGAGGACAGGCTGAGCGCAGCACGGGAGCTGTGCAGGACTGATCGTGCTGTGTTGAACTCCCGTGCCCAAGGATAAGCTGAGTTTATCTTCTTTTCTCTGTTCTCCCCTACTTAACCTTAAAGTATTCCTCAGCAGGGGAGGAGAGCATTGCCTATGAACTCGGGGGGAAAAGGAAAGACATGTGAGGGATACAGACGCCCTCGGCTTGGTACTAACTGTTAAGAGCAGGCTTTTATTGGCAGGATGGGACAAGAAACAGGAGAAGTGCCGCTGCAGCGGGCTGGAAAGCAGCGAGTCTCTCAGTACACGGGTTCTGAGTGGTGCAGGCTGATGTCAAGGCAGCGTTTGACCTCTGCCAGTCATTTTGGGGTGGATTTGGAAGGAATTTCTGCTCAGCAAATGTCACGTGAAGTCCCACCGCAGCGCTCACGGCAGCGTGCTCTTTGTTTGGCCAGGGCGGTTCAGGCCGTTGTTTCCAGGGCTTGTTAATTCAAAGCATGCTTTGCGAATCCCTCTTTTTTTTTTTTTTTTTTTTTTTTTTT
>VZZY01001015.1:210160-246808 GCA_013400335.1 Eurystomus gularis | reverse complement strand
CTCTGTTTCCCCCCCCCCCAGTTTTGCTGTTTTTGCACTTGCAGGTGCACTGCACAGTTAGGACTGGGTTTGGAAATTAAATCCTAATTTATGTGCGTTTTTAGGGGGCTTAATTATTAGCCCATTCTTGGGAACGCTTTTAAATTGGTTCAAGGTTAGTGTTCATAGTTTGCAAGTCCATGTCCCTTTTGAATAAAAACTGGAAGAATGTAGTGCTGCCGAATGGCTTCCGCACGGTTCCCTACCGGGGTCACCTTCTTCAGGGTGCACAAATTGCTCCTTCCTGTCAGTTCCTGCGCCTGGTTTAGTGTCACAGCTCCTTTGGTTTTGGTTTCTCTCATTGTGTTTTTGTGTCTTTATTTTGGGGTACAGGGGTGCTCGATGCTGTTGGTAAAGAGAAGCAGGAAGATGCTTCCACGTTGCGAGCTATGAGGTTCTGGTAAGAAATGCTCTTCCTCCGAACAACGTCAGGAGGAGGTTTTATTTATCTGTTGTTACCCTTATTAGTGAAATAGAGGGATGTTGTGAGGCTCTTTTATTTATTTACACACGCACACGCCCCCCCCTCACCCCCCCCAGTGCTACTTATTAGAGAGGAGAATATTAAACGTAAAATATGTGCAAATGAAAGTGCTTGTACAAATATAAATGCAAGGTAGAAAAAGGGTGATCTGGCAGGGCTGGAACCGATCTTGGAGCACCCTTATGCCATGGGCTGAGCTCCCCCCATGGAGTTTTCTCACTGCTTCTGAGCAGAAACACCTGGAAGGTGCCATCATCTCCAATTCCTGCTTCCAAACCTCTTCTGTGTAACTGCTTTGCACATGTCCACCCCTGTTCTGTGCAGGGGTGTACGCTGGACGGGATTTTGTACATCTGATGGCTACATGATGTTAAGTAACCAACAGATTTTGAAAAAACTTATATATCTAAGATATTTTTGCTAAGACATCTAGAAGAAAAGGGAGTCTCTAACCATACCTGGTTGATGGCACTTGCTGTGCACAGCTCCCGCCTGTTCCCTTGTTGTTTGCAGGCTGAATGTGTTCAGCGTGTCGGTTTATAAAAGCACGGTCCCTCCGGATTCCTTGCAGCAGTTTTTCAGACACACCCTGACCGAGGTTCTTACCTACAACCCGTTGTTGAAAGGTAGGAGCAGGTGAGAGAAGCGAGTGTCTCCAGGGTGTGTTGTTGTGTGTCCAGAGCTCTGTCCATCCCAGCCAGGTCTTGCTGGGTGGGGTCCAGCCTGGAGGACCCTGAGCCAGAGCAGCTCCTGTCTCCCAGGGACTGTGTAAATGGAGTGACAGATGAGACAGAAAAAATTAATTTAGAGGGCTGAGTTCAGGAGGAAACTTCAGGTGGAAAATCGGTGCCTTCAGCCGGCAGCTAGTGACCAGACCTGTGGAGTAACATCTAATGGCAGCCTTGAGGGAGCAGGCTCGGGACAGCTCTGGCTGCTGGAAGCAGCGCTGGCCACAGGAGAAACTGGGTGGGAGAGAGCTGAACTGGTCTGCCCCTGTGTGTGTTTGGGTTTAGGTGTAAGATGTGACCTTTCTCTGCTGTCTGGGAGTTTCTTCTGGTAGATGATAGATAAAGGCAGGAAGGCTTCTAATCCATGGATGGTAACTGTGAAGCTTGGCAGTTGTGGGAAGAAATAGGTTTGGGCTACAAAATATCTGGTAAAATCACTCTGAGCTGCTGGCCTGTTGTGTGGGAGAGTTGGGTCATTGCTGGCTTATAGAATCATGGAGTTGTTTTGGTTGGAAGAGACCTTGAAGATCATTGAGTCCAACCGTTCCCCCAGCACTGCCAGGGCACCACTAACCCATGTCCCTCAGCACCACATCTCCACGGCTTGGAAACCCCTCCAGGGATGGGGACTCCACCACTGCCCTGCCCAGCCTGGCACAGCCCTTCACAGCCCTTGCCACCAAGAAATCCTTCCTCATCTCCAACCTCAACCTCCCCTGGTGCAACTTGAGACCACTTCCTCTTGTCCTGTTGCTTGTTCCTTGGGAGCAGAGCCCAACCCCACCTGGCTCCAACCTCCTTTGAGGGAGTTGTGCAGAGCCAGGAGGTCTCCCCTGAGCCTCCTTTTCTCCAGGCTCAACACCCCCAGGTCCCTCAGCTGCTCCTCACCACACTCCTGCTCTAGACCCTTCCCCAGCTCTTTGAACACACTCCAGTAGGCTTCCAGTTGAAAGAGATTATGGAGGAAAAAGCTGGTTCCTTGCCTGTTCTCTGTGTGCACACCACGTTGGCCTGCGAATGTGTGGTCACAGGAGCAGCTCTGAGGTGACAGCGCTGTAGTGAAGTGACATGGTCCTCATTGCCATGATCCCTGTTCCAGAGACAAATGGGAGAGAGGGGCTTTCCGTGGGCGGTTTTTAGCCTAGCTGAAGGGAGATCTGGTGTGGTTAACTGCTGCCTTTTGGGTGTTGTTTAAAATCTTCTGCTGACGAGTAAACTTTTTTCTTTTCCTGAGCGCAGTGTCTGATGCCATCCGCATGCAGAAGGAGTGGAGCTTCACAAGAACGTGTTCGCTGCTCGCTGCCTTGTATCGCAAGGTGGGTCTTCCTGCTTTCACAAAGAGAACTCTGCTGTGTTGGGTTTCTATTCGTTGAAATATCTGAAGTGAAGTTCAACACCAGTTGCACACTAGTGCATTCCGCTTGCAGAGTCTGAACCAGCTGCCAGGAGCTGTAGGCAGGAGGCAGCATGAAGAAAAGGGGCTGCAGGGATTCTTGTTTGTGCAACGCTCTTAGTGAGAACAGAGCTACTGGTTGAAGATGTCATCTTCTCCAACAGTGAAAATTCACATCTGAAAGAACTGGAGTATTACTGTTTATGTCAGCTGGTTCTGGACAGGGTGATACCTGGCCCTGGTGCAAAGCTGCACCCACGGTGGCTTTCTCAAACGTCGTGCAGAAGATGGCTGTGTGTTAACCTTGACTGTGTGTGTCACTCTCATGGGTGGCTGTAGATCACGGCTAAAACAAACTGCTGTTGCTCTTCCAGCTGTTTGTGGCGTTCAGTGCAAAGGAGTTGATCTGCCAGCTGCAGCGAGTGCTGGAGACCCACGAAGTGAACTGGCAGCACGTCCTGTCCTGTGTCTCCACGCTGGTGGTCTGTCAGGCCGAGGCCGAGCAGCTCTTCAAAGGTACGTGGGTACTGGCACACCCCAAGCAAACGTGCGCTTGCTGCTTCTCAGGGTCTGGGTGCTGGTGTAGCAGAGTCTCGGTGCTGCCCACTGGTGTAGCAGCAGGGTCGTTCTCAGCTGCTGGTTTGAGATTCCTGCACAGAAAAGAGCAGCAGAAAATCTCCTTTTCCGTTTAGATGTTCCATGCCAGCGGTGATGTGAAAGCCGGGCTTGTGCCTGACATTTCTCAAACTTTCTGTACAGCTAAGAGTGGTTATTTGATAATTACCTTCCTTATTAATCGAGTACTAAAGCTCAGTTCTATCTCACCTTTGCTAACAGCGGTTCTCGTGGGTTATCTCATTGCTGGACTCCCTGCAGTTCTCACAGGTTGGAAGTCCTGCAGTGAGGCTGGAGTCCTCAGCACAGCAGAGACATGGACCTGGTAGAGTGGGGCCACAGGAGGCCCCAGCAATGATGGGAGGGTGGAACCTCTGCTGGGAGGCCAGGCTGGGAGAGGTGGGCTTGTTCAGCCTGGAGAAGAGAAGGCTCCACGGAGACCTTGTGGTGGCCTTGCAGTGCTTGAAGGGGCCTGTCAGAAAGCTGGGGAGAGACTTTTGAGCAGGGCCTGTTGGGACAGGACAAGGGGGGATGGTTTAAACGAAAAGAGGGAGATTGAGACTAGAGAGAAGGAAGGAATTGTTGGTGCTGAGGGTGGTGAGAGCCTGGCGCAGGTTGCCCAGAGAGGTGGTGGCTGCCCCATCCCTGGCACCATTGCAGGTGAGGTTGGCCGGGGCTCTGAGCAACCTGCTCTGGTTGCAGATGTCCCTGCTCCCTGCTGGGGGTTGGACCAGATGAAAGGTCCCCTTCTACCCAAAGCAGTCTGATTCTAGGAAATCCGAGAGTATTTGACTGCTGAACGTCAGAAAGGTATAAGTGGGTCCCAAAGGTTCCCCAGCCTGCAGTGCACATCCCTCCTTACGCAGCAGATGCTTTATCACAGATATTTGTCTTCATTTACTGTAGAACACTACAAGAGCAAAGTTTGACCTTATTGTCTTATGCTTCCAGAGCTACTGAGCCATCTGCTGATCAAGGCCTTCGAGAATTACGACATGGAGAATCTGATCACCGCGTTCCTGATCGCTCGTCAGGCTGCTCTGGAGGGGCCTGCTGTGTTCATGCCCTACTCAGAATGGTTTAAGGTAAGATGAAATGAGGCCCGACTGGGAATCTTTGAAGTATGTGAGAAACCTGCACATAAGGAGCATTCTGCTGCGTGGTGAGAGCCTAGTTCAGACAAGGAATTAAGAGGGGGGAAGAGTAACAAGTGATTGTATTCGTTTAAAGAATGATTTAATATTTATTACTGCCTTTATGTCTGCAAAGAAAATATTTATTTGGCTTTCTCCAGTCCTTCCTTCTTTCATCTTCCAAGTCCATCTCGCCTCCTCGAGTGATCTGTCAGGAATGCAGACACGTAATTCCTGTTACAGTGATCACCCTGGACGTGTTCCAGTATCTTGATAAGCAGCACTGTTGGTGTTGTGCAAGCTGGAGGCCTTTGCAGATGAAACCTTCCTGTTTCCTGGGTGTTTGCATGCAGCTCTAATTGCTGCGTCTGACCTCGCCGGTAACTGGTCGTTAGCTCCGAGCTGTAAACATGTCGGTGTTGTAGGTATGCAAACCTCCACGTAATTTAAACCTGTACGTTCCTTCCTACGAGTTGGGAAATCTGAGCTCGGCCTTTGCTGATGTATCAGGACGTGTCAGAAGCTAAACTGCTTGTGTTCTGTATCGTCTCAGCCTGGCTTGTTTTCCTTGTCCTGCCCAGGAAAAGCTGCGTAGAAAAGGGCAGATTTGGGGTTCCCTCGTGAATCTCAAGCCTTTGGTGCGTTTTGGTGCCGCCTCATTTAACTCCTCTGAGTGTTCTCATGGCATCCCATTGGAACGAGCTCTGAGCGTGACATGGCAGGAGTTCTGGAAACTGGCCAAAGAAATGCAAATCAAAATTCCATAGGGACTTCTCTAGACTTTCTCTGGAGGCTTTTCTCCAGGAGGATTCCCTTGACATGAGGCAGATACCTGTGATGGATGGCTGGGATTTGGCCTGGCGGGGGTTCCGGCAGTGCTGGGATGGGGGTTCTCTCAGTGCTTTAGGGCTGTGCTGTCACTGTTCCCCCGTTTCAGGCATCCTTCGGGAATGCTGGTGGTCACCACGGGAGCAGCAAGAAAGCTCTGGTCTTCCTCTTCGAGTTCCTGTCAGAGCTCGTGCCCTTTGAGACAGCGCCGTACTTGAAGGTGAGAAGACGCCAATAGAGGTGGTTTTCTAAAGGTTGCTGCAGAACCACTCCAAAGTGAGCGTGTTTGTGCCTTCAACTGAGTTCATCTTGTTATAGAATCATAGAACGTTAGGGGTTGGAAGGGACCTCTGGAGATCATCAAGTCCAACCCCCCTGCCAAACAGGACCAGAGAATCTAGGGCAGGTCACACAGGAACGCATCCAGACGGGTCTGGAAATTCTCCAGAGAAGGAGCCTCCACAACCTCTCTGGGGAGCCCGTTCCAGTGCTCTGGAACCCTCACAGTCAAGAAGTTCCTCCTCATGTTGAGGTGGAACTTCCTGTGCTCTCGCTTGCATTGTCACTCTAGTTATCGCATTATGCACCTTCGGCTTGGTTCTGCGCCCTGCTAATGTCGTTACGGTCATTGCGTTGCTTCTGATGTGTTGTTCAAACCCTTTTTTCCCTCAGAGAGGGTAGAATGGAATTCTTTGATTTGCTTGACAAGAAGGAGAATTTATTTCATGGACTTAAACTTAAGTACTGTAGTGATTTTTTTTTTTTTTTTTTTTAAATTTTTCTTTAAAAATTTTGTTGCTGTTGGGGAAAATTGCATGTTGGTGGCCGTGAAAATGGCAGTTCTTAAATTCTTAAGAAAATGGCTTTTCTTAAAACAAGTGTTAGTGTCTCCTTTGGGGAGTATTTGAGGCAGACCTTACCCTGAATTTTACACTGATGTCCTGTAAAAATGGCAAATCGTAGAATCGTGGAATGGTTTGGGTTGGAAAGGACCTCAAAGATCATCTCGTTCCAACCCCCTGCCATGGCAGGGACACCTCCCACTAGACCAGGTTGCTCAGAGCCCCGTCCAACCTGGCCTTGAACACCTCCAGGGATGGAGCATCCACAGCTTCCCTGGGCAACCTGTGCCAGTGTCTCACCACCCTCACAGTGCAGAATTTTCTCCTAATTTCCTAAAATCTTGTTGTGAATGCCACATTTCAGGTCCATATAATGTACCCACCTTTTGTGCCAGCAAAGCATCGCTCCATTCTCTTGGAGTACATCACTCTGGCTAAAACCAGACTGGCCGACCTCAAGGTTAGTGAAAATTTTCTCCCTTAAGAGTTGTTTCTGGATCTGCTGAGCTAAGAGCTGCGTGGTGACCACGTGCATCCCTCCGTACCCTCACGCAGGTCGCCATAGAAGACATGGGGCTCTATGAAGACCTGTCTTCTACGGACGAATCCGTGCAGGTACTGCTGCTCTGTCTCACCGCTTTCTCCTCAGTCCTGGGTTCGTATTTACAGGAGATCTGGGGAGGGAACCTACAGCCTGCAGCCTCACACTGTGGTTCACAGTAACTTTTGGGTAGCAACACTAATCGATAAGGAAGCGTTTGGCTCTGCTGCCCCTTCCCATGTGTTGATCCCAAGCCTGGGGCACCTCGTTTATACCGTCAGTCAGCTGGAGGACACGAGACACAGGCTGGAGACAGGGCAGTTGAATCTACTGCAGTGAACGCCAGCCCTGTGTGAACTGAAAGTTGTCAGAATACGTAGTTTAATTTCTTCCAAGTCTGATCTGTTTGTCCGTTGAGAAACCAGCCCGGGTTGTTGCAGCCTTGTGATGTCTCGTGGCTTGAACCAGAGTGACCTGGGGCAGCAGTGGAGGAGCACGGGCTGGAAGCAAAGATTCTGGGCAGAAAAGATACTGTCCCCATGGGGGATGGTTGAATAAATGTGATGTTGAGCAGGAGCATCTGCTGGCACTGCTGTAGGAGGTGGGTTCTGACCTACACAGACCTTTGGGCTGACCTAGGAGCAGCCTTATCGAGGCGGGCTGGTGGGTCTGGCCCGGTTCCTCCATCCTGCAGTTTTACTCTGCATATCAGGTAGTTCTCGCTCAGCCACCTCCCTTCACAGTGCAGACAACTGCTACTAACCCAGGGACACCGAGCAGGGAAGCTGAGGGTTGTCCTTGACTTCTCACAATGCCTTTCTCTCGTTGTTACTTGTGTGAGCCAGCCCCAGGGCCAGGCGCTTCGTGACGTTGAGAAGGCCCTTCAGATCTTCGCAAACACTGGGAAGATCCCAACGTCTGTGATAGAAGCCAGGTACGGTGTGCATCTCAACTCTCCTTGGTTTTAGCTATGATGATAATAGTCATAAAAATAACAACAGCCCAGGTCAGATCAAAATAACAAACCAAGGAAAATTGAGGATGTGAGCCAAGGAGGTTTGGGGAAGTTCTTCCCGTGTCACCCACTTCCTCAGGTGTCCTCGACACAGAGGCTCTTTGTGCAGAGAGCGGGAAGGCGCCTGCACGCCAGAGTCCACAATTGTTATCATAGATAGCAAAATTCAAGAAATAAATAACTGTTGGCTAGTCTGAGCTTGATTGGTCTGTGGTCCTTCAGGTGACCATGAGTCTTCCCTGCTCGCAGGAGCCAAGTTAATTCTTGGGGTAATGAGATGGCGCTGTGCAGCTTTGCCATTAATATTTCTTTTCTGTCTCAGTATTTTCAGGCGACCGTATTATACTTCCTGGTTTCTTCCTGCTCTGCTGAGACCGCGTGTGGTTAGTATTTAGTTTGGGCTTTTTTTTTTTTGATCCTCCCCTTCAGCGGCGTGTCTGCAGACGGGTAATTTGTGCCTAACCTGCCTGGTTTTTTCTCTTGCAGCTCCCGAAAACCCCAGATGCGCGCATGGCTTTCATAGATTCTTTAAAGAGGTATTGAGCCATCCCAGAGCTATTTGCCGTGCTTCTGCACTTTCTCTTTGGGATGTTTGACTTTGACATCAGGTTTTCGGAGGCTTTGACGCCTCGTTGACACGACGCTGAGTGTTGGCTAACCCGTGGTGGGGCTTCGTGGCCGGGCTTGTGGCTCGCAGGTTGCAGATGAGGTGGTTTATCTGTATAGGTGAATGTCTTCTGTAATTAGTCCTCTAGCCGTGGTGAAAGCAGTGTCTAGGAGGAACTCTGATGGCAGGCTAGGTAGGTTTTTATGCAAACTTTGTAGAATACTGTTGAATATAAAAATTTCACCAGGAAGATGAGCCCCCTGTGGAAGGCTCTCTCTTCTCTTGGGGGGGGATATGGGAAGGGGAAGATGAGACTTAAATATCTGATAATGCTGCTCGTCAGGGACACGAGGATGATGGCCCAGGAGAACGCAGCCCCTCTCGGAACCCAGGCTCGTCCTGTGTGCATGTTTAAAAGAGCTTTTCTGCATTGCAGAAACAGCTTTATTTTAAATCCAGTAATTCCTCTGTAACCTGTCATGGTGCAAAAATGTTGGCAGCGCTGCCTGCAAACGGGGCATTTGATCCTGCCCTGTCATTCCAGTCGGACTCTGAAAAAGACTAGGTCATTTTTTTCAAAAATTAAAGTTGCAAGAGAAGCAGCTGAGCTCTGGGGAGCCTCGCGTCGTGCGTTCGTAGCACTGAGTTGGTGTTTTAGGGGTGTGAACCCTGCATGTGACAGAACTTAGGCTCTTTTGTGGTCTTAGATGCGTCCTAGGCGTGAAATGGATATTGATGCAAGCGTTACTAATGCAGATACTACTGGCTTTGTGTGCTGTGTGTTGCACGTGTATAATCCTTGCTCGGAAAGCCTTGGATATGAATTTCTGGCCCTCGTGTCAGATGATGATTTTAAAAAGCTTCAGCTGCTCTGTACGCTTTGGAGCCTCTAATTACATTTCGTAGCAGAGCTGCTGTTTGTGCTTAATAAAGCTGGAGTTTGAATGTGGTTCTGTGGTATAATAAACATCTTTCTTTTCTTTTTTTTATTATTCCAGAGCCGATAAAATACCCTCAAACCTGTACTCCACATACACGCAAGCCTGTCGTGCTATGAAAGAGAAAACCTCGCAAGGTAAAAAAAAAACCAAACATTTACTTATGGATCGCTTTGAAGCAAAGCAAAGTCTTCTATTGCTGCCCTCCTGAATGGAAAATGTTCCCAAAGCTAGGGCTGAGGAGGCCTTTGACCTGGAAGTGCTGGTTGTTTGTGCGTTACTGAGGCACAGCTCCCCTGCAATGCCTGTCTCGGGATCTCTGCAGCCCGGCGCTGCGGAGCTCTGCGCTGTGCTGAGCCTGCACACCGCGCTGAGCTGCCCGGATTAAATCCCTCGGACACGTCGCCATGAATCAGCGCTTGTGGCTTGGGTGCTGCTCGGCCCGGGCTGCCAGCCGGCTGCCTTGCGCAGAGGCGCTGGTGCTGGGAGCTCCCCATCCTCCTCCTCCTCTTCTAAGAGTGGATTAGTGGGATCTGGGGATGGAGGTGGCTGTCGAGGGGCTGCAGTGCATCGTTTACATCGGTTCGGGTGGGAAGGCCCTGCTAATTTCTGGTCCCGTCCCTGTAGCCACTTTAGTGTGATGTCTGTTGGTGTGACAGGGATTTAACGGGCTCACCTATCTCTTTCAGCAAGCGGGTGTGTAAAACGCCTCTCAAAATGAGCAGCGTCCTCACTGCAGGATTTTAGGGATGAAAAAGGTCAGGCTAGCGAGCGGGGACTGCTCCCAGAGGGAGCTGGGGATGTCCAGAGGGATCTGTGACTGACTCCTGCTCGGGGACTTTGGGTGTGGGAAGCTTCCTGCAGCTCGGAGCCGTGACAAAGCAGTCCCGGGGAGCGCAGATGTGCAGGGCTGGCTGCGGGGGTTGTCCTGGCAACGGCAGGGATGAGGGATCCCTGGGGCCTGCGGGATGGGCAGGAGCCCAACGGGCAGCCCGGGCTCGGCCAGAGCCCTCGAGTTGCCAGTGACCTCTAGTGGCATGGCCTGAGCTGCCTCCCCTGCCACCCCCTGCATCCTGATCCCATTCCCTGCATCCCAATCAGCCTGAGCTGCATCCCAGTCCTGTCCTCTGCATCCTGATCCCCTCCCGAGCATCCCAGTCCTGTCCCCTGCATCCTCATCCCCTCCCGAGCATCCCAGTCCTGTCCCCTGCCTTATGATCTGCCTGATTTGTGTCCCGATCCCATCTCCTGCATCCTGATCTGCATCTGGATCCCATCCCCTGCTGTCCTCTGCCATCCCTTGCATCCTTCTCTGTCCCCTGCATCCCGATCCCATCCCCTGCATCCCGATCAGCCTGATTTGTGTCCCGATCCCATCCCTTGCACCCTGATCAATCCCAAGGCTCTTTCCCAGCAGCCGGACCTGGAGCAGGACGGGTGTTGGCAGCTCTGAGCCCACCCTGTTGTTGCTGCTCGCTCCTCACACAGAGGTGACTCAGCAGTCTCCTAACACCTCGCTGCTTCTCAGTGTGGTTACGACAAGTATTCATTTTAATAATTAATTTATTTACTTCTCCCGTTCCCAGTTGGGTTGTTGCTGGCCTGGGGAGGAGACGCTGCTCGAAGGAGCTGGATGGGTGGTGGGCTGGGCTGCGCTGCGGCAGGTTGCGGCTGGTGGCACGGGCTTTGTACGGGGAACGGGAACTTCTATCTGCTTCCTTCAGACAAAAACCAGAACAGGGGAACGTGTAACATCTGGAGATGTGGCCTGGTGTGGGGCTTGAGGAGAAGCTGATGGCGTAGTGTTCGTGTCTGTCCCTGCAGGTCGAGGCTGTGCCAGTCTTTCAAGGACAGCAAAGGTTTCTGTGCGGGGCAGAGCTGAGGCAAGCAGGAAGGCAGCTCGGGAAGGAGAACTCTTTTGCCTCCTGTCTATAAAAGAACTGAATTCCTTTCTGCAGCTAGGCATCAGCTCATAAATGATTAATCAAACAGCACGGTGTGAATGTAAACCCGAAGCTGTACACGTGGCAGGGTGACGGTTTGGGATCTGCTGTAGCTTCTAGACAAGGAAACGCCGTTTTTACAGAAAACACGCGCAGAGGCGGCTGGGTGCGCGTCCTGAACCGGTGCCACGCACGGGGGTGAGGGTGTGTATCTCCTTGTCCAGGTGACTCGGCAGCAGGGACCAGCCATTCCAAAGAGCCTGTGGAGCAGCTGGAGGCTGAACTGGCTGAGCTGAGGACGCTGGTTGTGGACCAGGCCAAGTATGAAGGTACACAGGGAGGCACGCGATAGCCACCCCTAACTGACGGTGCAAACGCTGTGTGAATGAAGCGTGGCTAACGCTGGTCAGAGCAGCAGCAGGAGTTACTTGCCCCTGGCTCCTGAAGTTGGCGATCTCTCAGATCTGTGCAACCCTTCCAGCTATGAAGGTATAAATGTGTTCACGTCTGGCACATTTCCCACACTTCAGAACTTTAGGTCTCCATTTCGTGATGCTCGCTCGATACCACGCTACTCTTTGCCAGAGGGGCAGCCCCGTTCCTGGGGCTCGCCCGGTGACTTGGGCCCCCTTTTGAACCTGTTCCCTTCCTGTTGTGAAAAACTACTCGTAGGACTGGGGAGAAAAATAATACTGCCTTCCGGATGACGATCACTGTGCTCCAGCTAACGTTTTTTGCCCATCAAAGCTTTTCATACGCTACTTTGGGCTCTGATTAGTTACAGTATCTGTATTTCACTTGCTGTTCTTCCTGCCACGTGGAGTTGTAACTCTTCCATGCCTTCTCTCCCGGTTCTCCTCTTCTGTTACCTTCCCGCAGATGTGCCTGCACAAATTGCAGTGATTTCTGACAGACTCGCACGCGTCTTGGGCCACGGCAGTGATGAGAACGAAGCTGCTGCTGTGAATTCTCCAATCCAAATTGACATTTCTGCCCCTAGGCTGGAGCCCGGCCATCAGCCTGTGAGTACCGACTGGCTGGGGCTGGGGAGCAGGGGGCTGGGTAGGTACAGCTGCACAGGGGTGAAACGTGTAGGAGTGAAAGGCCTTTTTGTGTGCGGAGAACAGGAAATGTGTTTTCCTTTTGTCTGCCTTGCCCTGCCCTGCGCAGGCTGTTCATCTGCTTTACCCTCCTGGAAGTTGTGGGGTGGCTGGTGCTGAGATCTAGAGATATAGAATCATGGAATAGTTTGGGTTGGAAGGGACCTCGAAGATCATCTAGTTCTGACCCCCCTGCCATGGCAGGGACACCTCCCACTAGACCAGGTTGCTCAAAGCCCTGTCCAGCCTGGCCTTGAACACCTCCAGGGATGGAGCATCCACAGCTTCCCTGGGCAACCTGTGCCAGGGTCTCGCCACCTGCAGAGTGAAGAACTTCTTCCTAATTTCTAATCTAAATCTCCCCTCTTCCAGTTTGAAGCCATTACCCCTCATTCCGTCACTACAAACCCTTGTAAAAGGTCCCTCCCCAGCTTTCTTGTAGGTCCCCTTCAGATACTGGAAGGCTGCAATGAGGAATCTTCTCTTCTCCAGGCTGAACACCCCCAACTATCTCAGCCTGGCCTCATAGGAGCTGGGCTTTCGTCACTTACTTGTGGTGTGCTGGGATCTCTTCTGGGCTGTTACGGGCTTAACTTCCCATCTCTCCCCAGCACCAGTGGGTCTGTATCGCAGCTGAATGCCACTAACCAATTTGTCTCCTCGTTTTAATGTCAGAAAAACAACAGGCAGCAGAAAACGAGATCTAGATCAGTGGGAATTAGCAGCGTGTGTCTCTTATTCCAGGTTGTCGATCTGCTGCTGACATCATTCTGCCAAAACCTAATAGCTGCTTCCCGTTTTAACCCCCCCGACAGGTAAGGTCCCAGTAAAAGAGTGGGGAAATCAGGACTGGTTAATACCAGTAATGGGCGAGGAGGGGCTCTGGGTGGTTGGTACCTCTGTGCCAGGCTGGCAGTCACAGCCTGCTTTGCTCTGAGTTTCCGTAATCTAAGAACTAACGCACTTTGATGTGTATGTGTAAATAAAACATGCTTCTCCTCTGTCGTTGCTGATCCTTCAGGAACCGGTGGCACTTGTCACAGAGCACAAAGCAGAGCCAACCTAGAAAAACTTCACACAAATACTGTGTGCTCAGGCTCGGTGCTGGGGGATGGGGAATGGAGCAAACTCCTTCTGTCCACGAACTCCTTGCTGGGTGGCATCGGAGATCAGGGAGGAGAAGGCTTGTCTTTGGCAGTGAGCGCTGCTGTGCCTTCAGGGTGTCTTTTTGGCACTTCCTCTCTGCCTCCTGTCCCCTCTTTGCCCTAGAAGGGTCTTGGGTTGGCCAAGGAAGGACAGGTAGGCCCTGGAAGGACTCTTGCACTGACCATCCTCTCCTTGAGGTACCAGAAGTGGCTTTGTTGGAAGTCAAGCTGCCTCTGATGGGAGATGCCAACAGGGCTGGACTAAGTGGCTGCCTCTGGGGCGCAGCGTGCCCTGGCAGCCAGGCTGTCTTTCCCTCCCTCCTGTTTAACGCTGTTTTGCCCTGGAGCAGATGAGTCTGAATTGAATCTGTGCTGGGAAGCAGCTGTGATTAAACAAAAGCATCCCAGGAAATTGTTTTTGAACCCATCTCCCCATCCAGCCTCCTCTGAGGATGTTTTTCATGTCAGCTGGGTGGGGAAGTTCCTCCCTTCCTCTTGTTCTGCAACAGAACTTTGTCATATTTATTCCTTTTCGCTCTGCTCTGGTTTTTGATCCCATTTATTGCTCTGCCTCTGTTTACCTTGTGCTCTCTGTCTGAAGAAAGCTGACCGTGCCCCAGGCAGCTTCCTCCTCTCCTTGTTGTCATCTCAGGGCACCTCTTTGTGTGTTATCAGGTATTTGAGGCAGGGCACTGGTGAGTTCATGCCTTTGCAGGGGTTCTCCATTCAGATACTCCCAAAGTGAGCTTCCTTGAGCCTGGAATGATAATTGTCCTGTGTTTACAGACAAGTGTGGCTCAGGTTCAGTGTGTGTAAACATTTTTAAATACCTCTTCCTGTACTGGGGATAAAAAGCAGCAGTAAAACGAGCATGTGGTTTTTACCTCCTGCAGGCAGGGACCATGTCTCTCCTTGTTTGTGAAGATGATGTGTGGACACAGGAATCTCTTACCTGCGCTTCTGGGCAGGCTCTGCCAGCTCATTTATCACCAGGTGAGTTCTCCAGCCACAAAATCATATGGTTATAGAGTGCTAAAGGCTGTCCCACCTCTATTTCCTGAGCTGGGGGGCACTACCTGTCTGGGTTGTGCTGCAGAGGGACGTCACCAGCTCTCAGGCTTCCAAAAAACCCAAACACAACGAGACCAAAACTTCATTTGAACAAATAGCATGGGCCCGCTCTCAGGAGCGTGAGCTGAACGTTCCCCTGCAGAAACGCTGCTGTAGAAGGTTCACTCGCTCTGAGATACATCTTAACGAAGCTAAAATAAGCGAGTTTATGAGCAGAACCAAAAGAAAATAGTAGAATGCTTCGTTCCCAGGCTTCCATGTTGAACGTTTCAGTTGTACACCCCTTTTAAAACCAAAGTAACACCCAAAGTCTGGGGTGCAGCAGCAATAAAACTGTTGGTTTTATTTCCTTTATCCCATAGTATTGTAAAGGTGAAATTACAAGGCTGATAGACTCGATCAGCCATCATGGAACCTAAAAAAAGCCTGGAGAGCCTCAAGTCCTGCTGGCTGAATTTACAGCTAGTCGCGCAGGGCTGTGGTTTCACAGACACGTACGTGTTTTGCCGCAGGTTGCCCAAAGACTGCTGCACAATTTCAAGGAAGGAAGAACGTGTTTGATTCAACTGGTGCCTCTCCTTTCCGAAATGGATGTCGCTGCCCTGAGCTAGGCAGTGGGCAAAAGCAGCTACTCGGGAATTCTGAGCTTTTCCTGGGAACGGTTGTTCTGTTACAAATGAAAGGTCTCTCTCTCTCCTCAGTTCCTGACTTACATTTGGCTTTGCAGGGTCCTTCCCTGAACGACGCTCATGTCTTAGGACTAGCAGCATTTGTGATCCACTTAAGTGAGTGCAGAGCTTTAATCCCTGCAGTGGAAGCCAGTTTTGGGGTTTCCCAGCCCATTCCTGAACAGGCCCTTTCAATTTCTGAGTACTGGAACCTCTTGCTAGTGTGCAGGACGGAAGAGTCGTTGGCCTTCTGCATGAGGTGAGATCGTGTGTCCGCTGTGTCCTCCCTTCCCCGGGTGGTGGGTTTTGGTTGGTGTGGGGTCAGGAGCACAGAAACGCGAGCGATCCCAAAACCAAATAGGTTTGGGACATGATGGTTAAAAGCAGTTTTAACACTCGGTCTTTGCTCTGACTTTGGACTTTTGTGAGTGGGAAAAGATACGATGGAACCAACCAGGTAATGGCGTTTGTTCTTTTTCTCTATCAGGTTCTGCACTGCGGCAGCATCTTATCTTATGTGCAAGTTTTCATCCTGCTCTCGTGAAGATCTGTGTGCCTTGCTTCCTCCTGGCCTTCTTAAAAAGGTAAAAGGAAAAATACTCTGCTATTACTTATGAGAAAGATCAGTCTCGTTCAGTTTTCCCCTGTGCAACAAAGGAAACCATAAAAAAAAATCCTCTTTGTACCCCATCACCTTACCATTTAGTGCAGTTGCTTGTTCGGCAGTTTCACCCAACCCGAGGCTGCACCGCGGTGGGTTTTGGGCTGGAAATGCAGGAGTCTCTGCCTGTGTTTTAGCTGCAGTACCTCGTGCCTCGGCTGTGCCTGGAAGCTCGGGCGATCCTGCGCGAGGAGGCTAAAACCGACCCAGTCTGGAGTTCCCTGTCGTGCCCCTCCCTGAACTTCAGAAGAGCCAGCATCTCTTTGTGGAAGCAAGCATGCTTCCAAGAGCTCTTGAAGGAAAAAGCATTCCAGGTAGAAATCTGTTCCACGTCTTGCGCTCACGCTGCAAGTCTCATTTTTCAGGTCTGTCCTTTGCGATTTCCTTACGGGTGATGAAAAGCTTCTGGCAAAAGCTTCATACCTGAAAAGTTGGTCTGAGGGCCAAAAGCATGCCAGGTTGTGTGCTCGGTGGGATTTGTAGGTGCTGATGGTGAGCCAGAAATAGAAAACTACAGGTAAAGTTTTGTGTCCTGCCTACTGCAAAAGGAAGTTTTTCTGATGCGTTGTGTCAGTAAGGAAACGATCAGGAGCTGTGGAGCAAAGCCCTGTCCATAACCTCGGCTTCCTGCCGGGTACTGCATGAAGGGATGGCGAGTCACATAACGGGAAACCCTTGGGTTTTTTGGTGCTCTGTCTAAATGTCAGTGTTCTCCTGACCCACCTGCAATCTCGGCCCATTTGGCTCGGCCTCGCTGGGAAGCAGGTCAACGTCTCGGCTGTTCCCTTCGTACCAGCCTTGCAACCAACCTGCTTTGACAGGGTTTTTCTTAACCTAGTTCATCTAAAACCAGTTTGTCTTTGTGCCGAGGAGCTTGTCCTGCTGCCGGAATGACTCCGTGTGCGTGGCTAGCTTGATGTACGCGGCCAAAACACCAACCTCTCTTTGATGGTTACACCAGCCTGTCTGACTGCGGCGCTTTGTTCGTTTTAGCCTTTATTTCTAATAACAGATGCTCATTCCAGGTTCTAGACTTTAAGATGAGCATTCTTGGAGATGTCAAAGGGGTAGGTGTGTGAGAGAGAGCTTTATAGGCTCGCTTTCTGGCTTTGTGGATGCCAGTGGGGTTTTAGTTGGGATTTCTTGCAAGGGAAACAGGAACTTCCTTGGGCTGATGTCTCCTGTTTCATGTATCTTAATCTGCACGGGGTTGTGTCTGGGTGTGGGTGGGTTTTATGATGGGAAGAAGGTGACGGCTCTGCACCAGTTATTGCTGGTCCAGCCTCTTACCTAAATCGTTGCTTTTCCCAGTTGTCGTTCAGGGAGTGGCTGCTGCTGGAGCTGGAAGTGTACCCTGAAAGGGATGTTCTCTCTGCTTCGGAGAGGTACGTGCAGAGGGGCTCTGTTGGAAAGGGAATAGCTCAAGAGTCCTTCCCACCTGAACTGGGAACAAGCAGCGGAGATCAGGAAGTAAATAAAAAGCTGCCGTGGGACACAAATGCCTGTCGACTGCTGCGGTTTGTCCAGAGTTCAAGCAATGCTGGAATGAGGCGTAGACTAGAACTTGAGGAAGTTCACCAAGATAACCTCTGCCCTGCATGTACAGTCCTTCCAAACAACGCTTCACAAACCCTTCCCATTTCTGGAAGCAAGAGATGGCTGACACCAGCATGTGCGGTGTCTGTGGATGTATCTGTACCTGCAGAGGTGATTTTATCTGTCATTCATAGAATCACAGACTGGTTTGGGTGGGAAGGGACCTTTCAAGGTCATCTGGTCCAACCCCCGAGCAGGGACATCTGCAACTGGAGCAGGTTGCTCAGAGCCCCGGCCAACCTCACCTGGGATGGTGCCAGGGATGGGGCAGCCACCCCCTCTCTGGGCAACCTGCGCCAGGCTCTCACCACCCTCAGCACCAACAATTTCTCCCTTCTCTCTAGTCTCAATCTCCCTCTTTTAGTTTAAAACCATCAGCCCTTGTCCTGTCCCAACAGGCCCTGCTAAAATTCCACTTGTTGCGGGAACTTCCTCTTACATCAAGGGAAGGGCACCATTAAAATGCTGTGATAGATTTGCTACCTTCTCCTTTTCAATATTGCAGACAGGATTTCCATTATTGGGCCATCTATCAGTGGTATCTTCCTGCACCTTCTGCTTCTGGCGGCTGTGATGGAGACCTGGAGAAGGCCTGTGGCATTATTATCAATACCATTCTGGATTCCTTACAAAGGTATTCAGTGAATCCCAGCATGGTGGGGTTGGAAGGGACCTCTGGAGATCATCCCACCCAGCCCCCCTGCTCCGGCAGCTCACCCAGAGCAGGGGGCCCAGGATCACATCCAGGGGGGTTTGGAATCTCTCCAGAGAAGGAGACTCCACAATCTCTCTGGGCAGCCTGGGCCAGGTTCCGACACCCTCACACTGAAGAAGTTTCTCCTCCTGCTCAGCTGGAACCTCCTGGGTTCCAGTTGGTGCCCGTTGCCCCTTGTCCTGTCACTGGCACCACTGACAAGAGTCTGGCCCCATCCTCTTGCCCCCCATGGGCCCTTGAGCTCTTGCTCAGCATTGATCAGATCCCCTCTGAGGCTTCTCTTCTGCAGCTCAGCAGCCCCAGGGCTCTCAGCCTTTCCTCAGCACAGAGATGCTCCAGGCCCCGCAGCATCTTAGGAGCCTCTGCTGGACTCTCTCCAGTAGTTTCTTGTCTCTCTTGACCTGGGAACACTGGACAGAATACTCCACGTATTCTGAATCACGCCTTGCCTTTCTGCAGAAGCAATGGTTCTGGTAATGACCTTGCAGGCCGGGAGCTGTGAGCTTGTGCCTTAGTGGGGCTGGCTGGCAGTGAAAGCGCAGAGGTGGCTCCCCGTGACTCACTGGTCTTTGCATAAGACTCTTGCTTTAGGTGACAGAGGTCTGGGGTGGCAGTCACAGCTCATTCCTTGTCTGTCTGTCTTTTAAAAGTTGAATTTATATGGAAATTTGTTTGGCCAGACAAGCATCAGTGCCCCTGAGGAAGTGGCTGAAGCTGGAAAATGAGGGAGGGAGGGTTAGAGGAGAGTTGCTGCCTCACCTACAGCTTATTTAAGGAACATTAATGTTAGAGCTTTATGTTCCCCTGAAGCCATTTGACTTTATTTGAACTGTGTTCTCCTCCTGGGCTAACAGAGCTCCTTACCTGGTGCGCCCCTTAATTTCAGGTTGGACCTGCATGGCTGTGGCCCATCGAAGATGTCGGTCAACCCTGATGTCCTCTGCAGGCTGCAGGTGATTTCAGCCCCTGACACGTGTCCGTGTGTTGGATCCTTGGATCTGACCAGTCAAAGCATTTCCTGATACCTCGGTGCATGCGCGGCTGACGGCCAGCTCTCAGTGGGAGCAGGGGTGTAGAAATGGAGAGAGAAAGATCGTCCTTATTGATCTCTGTGTATAACTTCAGCGAAACAGAGGGTTTGAACGCAAAGCAGCGCGTAGCCCTCACAAATGCTGTTCCCCCCCGTTCAGGAGATGGTGCTAGAGCTGGGCTGTAGGCGAAGGTTCCTTTCTGGCTGCTGGGACACCCAGAGACACTTCCTGTTCGAGATTCTCCAGGAAAGGCTGAAAGACAGAAAACCTGGCTCCGCTCTGGGCGAGCAGCTGTGGAGGCAGCAGGAGCTGCTGCTGCACAGAAGGTAAGTGCAGATCTGGATGGCTGAGATGACCCCGAGCAGACCTGCCGTTCGGTTACGGGGTGTCCTTGTGCTGCCGGGCAGCCTCCCCATGCATTCCACGGCCACTGAAAACGACTCTGTGTCATGGTAACAGCAGCACGAGGTTTATTCTCTGGTACCTCCATGAATTAGCTGTGTTTCAGCTTTCATCTCAGGCTGTGAGCTGCCCCTGCCAGCAGACTGGGTCTCAAAGTCCGCACATCTTCACAGGCTCTGTTCGCACCCAGCAACACTCTTAGTGCCACCACTCGTGTTACCTGTGCTGCTGTAATCTAGGTGTGCATTTCCATTTTGGAGCCATCGAGGGTATCTTTGAAAGTGGTGTGCGTATCTCACCAAAACGCAGGTTCTTTTCTGGGCAACTGGAAAAATTCCTTGTGTGGTTTCTATCAACGTGTGCGAGATCGCTCACGTTTGACGTGCCCTCAGACTCCCCTGAGTATCAACAGCCTGTGCCCTGGGAGTGGCGAGTCTGGTTCTCTGCTTGGTGGTAACCTCGGTGGTGGTTTCCTTCTCAGGGTTCTCGTAGGGCTGCCTGCGGCCGCTCTGATCGCGACGTGTCGAAAAGGAAAGAAAACCGTGTTGGACTGCGAAGACTTCTTTGGGTTTGTGAACTCGGAGCTGGTACGTGTCGTCAGCCACGTGAAAATTTCTTCTTGGTAAATGCTCTGGATAAAGACCTTAAACTTGGGTTTAGGACAGGAGTTAAAACACAGCCAGGCTTGAAACGAGCTGAGCTGATATCAGCGTGCAGGGAGGTTCAACTCTTTATGCAGGAGACCGTCCAGCCCCTGGCTCTGCAGAGCTCCCTTCGGCACTGTCTGCTCTAGGGTGACTTTTGGGTTCATCCGTTTGGAATTTGGTGGCACCTGACGCCATGGAGAGAGAATCCTTGGGAAGTGGCGTAGGGAAATGTGGGGTGGAGCTGGCCAGCGTGGCGCTGGCTGGAGCTGGGTGTGCACAGACAGTCCCCATCGGGGTGAAGTCACCAGCGGGTGATCGCAGAGGGGCCTGGATGTGGCTTGGCTCGTTCTGGAGCGGTGGGAGGGTTGTTCCAGTCGCGCTGTTCATGACAACGTGTGTCTGGTGCACACACCCTGGGGACGCTCTCTTTTGTGTGGGCATGTTCTTCTGTGCCACCTGCTCTTTGTTTGCTGATAGTGAGTTAGAGAAGGCCGCGGTGTTCCTGTGGAGGCCTAGAAGTGAGGAACTGAGCGTGAGCTGACTAACGGGCCATGTGTAGAGTGGAGTCCCGGGTCCAGTGCTGGGCTCCCCTGTTCAAGAGAGACAAGGAGCTACTGGAGAGAGTCCAGCAGAGGCTACAGAGATGCTGAGGGGCCTGGAGCATCTCTGTGCCCAGGAAAGGCTGAGAGCCCTGGGGCTGCTGAGCTGCACAAGAGAAGCCTCAGAGGGGATCTGAGCAATGCTGAGCAAGAGCTCAAGGGCCCATGGGGGGCAAGAGGATGGGGCCAGACTCTTGTCAGTGGTGCCCAGCGCCAGGACAAGGAAATCCAGGAGGTTCTACCTGAGCGGGAGAAACTTCTTTCCTGTGAGGGAGCTCTCCGAGTCCTGTTGTGCTACACGCCCAAAATATTGGAAGAAAATCATAATTTGAAAGGGAAGGAATGAATTTGTTTTCCTCTCCTCGTCTTCCCACAGAAGAACGCCTGTTCCAGGGGGTACGCACTCTCCTACGACATCACCGCTCACTTCTTCAGGGTAACTCCTGTCGCCCTGCTCCACTGGCCGTGCCGACTGGAGCAGGCGTTTCCGTACCGGGACACCTGACTGCACGCTGTTCTTGGCACCGAGATGTGCTGCTTGTAAGCTTGTTCTGAGAATCGTTGGTGTAGATTCCAAGAAGAGCAGCGGTAATCTAGGAAAGTGAAGAGAAGGAGCAGGAGGAAGTAGTGGTAGAGGTTAAATTGAACACGATCCAGCCAGGCTGGTGGGGGAAGGAGCAGCTGCTGGGCACGGGTTTCTTTTGCTGGGCCATGCTGACCCCTACAGTTATCTCTGATTAGTTTACACGTGGCTTGCTGAGGTACTTCTAAGCAGCAAAGACACACCTGTGTAGTCATCTTGTAATCCATCCTCTTCCAGGGCCTGCTTAATGCCAGCATGGACTGCGAGGAACCAGCAGCAGGGGTCACGGATGTTCTCACAGCGTGTCAAACCAAATGTCCCATCGCGCTGCTCTCCGCAGCGGTAACGGCTCTCCTCTCATCTAAAGAGCGACAATTCGGTTCCTGTTCAGAGAACTTGTTTTAAGCTTCATTTAACGTGGAGTGCAAAGCGCAGAGGTTGTAATTCTCAGTGCCGCGTGGTTTAGTTCCCGTGGTGTCACTGGTCCCAGCTCTGGGCCTGCAGCCTCGGTTCTGGACTCTCTGTAGCAGTGGAACAGAGGCTGCGCAGAGTGAGAACCTGGGAGACTTGTCTTGGTCACAGATGCGCTGTGGGAGGGGCTGCTTTTAACATGCCAGGTGACCCAAAAGCCCAGATTTTTCTCCCTCCTGTGTGTAACTCTCCATATGGTGTTTTACATGGAGATACGTGGGCTTGTTGCCTGTGATAGTCACATGCGCTACCTTTGTGGAACAGTTATTTTATTGTGACGGGTCCTGCTAGAGGAGTTTCCGGGCACCGTGGTAGGAACATGGTCACAAATGACCCTCTGTGCATTTCCAGGATGTGAAACTTCTCGTGTTTATTCCGTGTGCATGTACAACTTGGCCTTTTTCATCAAGGTGGGGGGGAAACCCCTTTCTCTGTCTACCTGCCTGCAGACAGCTACTGGGCCCACCACCACTAACGCTGCTGGTTTCCATCTCTCTTCCTAGTTCTGGTGGCCGCGCCTGGAGCCTCTGCTTTGCTCGCAGTGGAAGAGACTCTTTGGGGCTCCACTTGCAGAAGAGCTGGAAAGGCTGAGGGACCAGCACTCCTCAGCTACCGGGTGTGTATGAGGAACCCGGGGAGGATCTGCAGGCAGGAGAACCGGCTCTCAGAGGGACCTGTACCCGGGCGGGCTGCTCTCTGAGCCAGGCTGGGGCTCTCCTGGCAGCAGGAAATGCTGATGTGGGCTGAGGCTGGTAGGACAGCTCTCTACAGATTCCTTTGTCGAGTTTAAACTCAAAATGGGTCATTATAATTATTTACTCTGGCCTTCTGTGTAATATGGGTCAGAGTGTTTCACCATAGGGAAAAGAGAATCTTCAGAGAGGAGGCTGGGAGGCAGAGTCCTCCTTGGGCAAACACTGGGAATAGCCTTTAGCACAGCCTTGAGTCATCCCCTGCAGCTGCCGCACCCTTTGCTCCCTGGATTTGGTGCCTCCCTGGTCTCCTGAAGCTCCTGACCACTGCTGTGCTCTGTGCTTCCTTCTTTACCTGCCCTCACGCTGTCTGCTCAGCGTCCTGCAGCTTTTCTCCCGAAACGGAGAATTTAGTATAAGAATCTCCTTGTTGTTGCAGGTAATAATCACTTGTGTCTATAGTAGAGCCTGCAGTGAACCACCTGCCCAGCCTCTGATGAAGAGGTGTGGGAATGCTGCTGTCTATTCCTAGACTGTTGGGTTTTTTTAACTGTCTCCATGTAACATCCAACTGCAGGGGAAAAAAAACCCCAAAACTGGAGAGAAGAATTAATTTTGTTGGCCCCTGAATTCCTCCTCCTCATTCACAGCTGTGATTTCTGTTTTCTTTTCCTTTTTTTTCCCCCTCCAAACCCATGATGTGCTGGTTTTGTTTCCTAGCTTCCTCTCCTCGGGAGCGGTTTTCCAGCCTTCTGGCCCTCCCTGGGTTTCTGCTGCCTTCCTCCATTGTGCGGCTCAGCGGCAGTCGCCACACGGACGAGAGAGAAAGGCTCTGGAGAGGCTGGGGACTGGCACGGAGCAGGCAAGACCCTTTAAACATCCCTGTTCCCTGCGCTTGAAAACTAAAAGTAGAATGTCTCTAACTGGGACACGGTCGTTCTGAGACACTGCTGGTAAACCCTGTTGTGAAATCTTGCTGGGGGCCAGCTGATAAATGAGTTGTAAATTACCAGTTGCTAAATACTTATCCTAGAGGCGAAGTTGTTCCAAAATTAAACTTGTCACTGGGATCCTGACTCCTCTGAAGTCAGGAGGACTATTTAGCAGCTGAAGCTGGAGAGCGCTACAGAGATGGAGAGAGCAATCCCTGGCATGTCGTGATCACCCACCCCCTGACAAAGCAGCAGTCCTTGTGGATTTTAGCTCTGGCAGCTTGGCTGGAAGGTTATGGGGAGGCAGGAAGGTCGTGCAGGTGTTTTAAGGGCTCTGGGAAGACATGGTGGGAATCCCAGAGACAGGCTTCCTGAGGGTTTTCCCAATTCTGGGAATGCCTCGCCATGCTCCCCATGCAGGTGAATTCTCCAAAGGAGGAATCCTGGCTGCTGCCCGCTCTGTGGGTCTCCCAGGGGACAGCCAGGACCAGAGCTCCGTACGGGGAACGTCCCGTACCGAGATGTTCCCAGGGAAAGCCGGGTTGGAGCAGAACCTGTGCCTCGCCATCGACGCTGGCGCTTCATCGCTCCGGGCAGCAGTCGTGGTGGCAGCTCCTCTTGCTACAGCATTGACTCCTCTGCTGTTTATACTGGTCTAGAGCCAAAAGCTGCTAGTCAGAAACTGGTGTCACCGAGATGATAGCAGCATTTAGTAGTGTGGAGGAACACCTCAAAGGTCTGCCCTTGAGATAAGAGGACGCCGGGAAGAGTGAGAACAGGGGGAGGGCTGAGGGTAACTGGGGTCCCAGCAGGTCTGCCTGGTGTTCAGGCCTCTGACCCTCAGCTACTGCTCCAGTATCGGTGGATACTGGTGGGACAGCACAGATCTTTCCGTGGTGGGGGCTTGGCCCCAGGGACAGGACTGGTGTGAAGTCAGGGGCTGGATCCCTTCAGGTGACAGAGAACGTTAAAGGGCAGCTCTGTCTCTGTCAGAAGGTGGGACTAGCCAGTGCTGGGGATGAGGCACTGTAGTTAAATCCAAGGAACTTGGTTGCTCTGCTCCTTTTCCTTTGATTCATCCACATGGAGCAGTTTTCCATGTATTTGGGAGAAGTTGTACCCATAACAGCAGTGAGCGGTGTCAAGCGGCCGATGGTCACCTTCAAACACGCTGCCTGCTCCTGGTGGGAACAGCAGAGCTTGTAGCTCACCAGACCCATCCCGGGAACGTGCTCAGTGAAATGTTATTTCCTGATGGGAAAGCGCAAGTTCTGGGTCACCACTCCAGCTAGAACTAACAGTGGTCTCTTCTCCTTCCAGCTGCTCGTGTCTCTGCTGTTCTTCTCACTCCTGGATCTCATATCAGCAAAAATAGCACCAAAGGTAAATTCAGCCCCGAGGGAATTCTCACGACAGTAAATGTGTCTGATCTGCTTGGTTTGCTGCCTAAAAATGCTTTGTACTGGTCCTGTGAAGGCTGGTGGCTTGTTCTGCCAGAAGGAAGGGATCAGCACACCCCAGACAGAGCCTGCCCAGAGCTCTTCTGTCCCTATCAGATCAAACCTGTATTTTCCTCTACCTGACGTTATCTCTCCTTTCACTACGGCAGCTTTTATTTCTCTTCTTGAACGACTTGTGCTATTTTCAGTTCCTCCTTCAGACATTACCCCTCCCAGGTAGTGCAGGAACCTCCCATCTCTCTCTTTAGCTTTTGTGGAGCATTCCCAGTTGTTAGGTGATGTTTTTCCTCAGGCTGGAATCATACGTGGGAGACCTTATTGTGGCCTTAAAAGGGCCTACGGGAAAGATGGGGACAATCCTTCAGCAGGGCCTCTTGCGACAGGACAAGGGGTGATGGTTTGAAACTGAGAAAGGGAGGTGAGGCTGGAGAGGAGGGAGAAATTGTTGCTGCTGAGGGTGGTGAGAGCCTGGCGCAGGTTGCCCAGAGAGGTGGTGGCTGCCCCATCCCTGGCACCATTGCAGGTGAGGTTGGCCGGGGCTCTGAGCAACCTGCTCTAGTTGCAGATGTCCCTGCTCCCTGCAGGGGGGTTGGACCAGATGACCTTGAAAGGTCCCTTCCAACCAAACCGTTCTATGATTTCACAAAAGGGGTCCCCAGCAAGGAGGAACATCAGTTTCCAAATGATTTAATGCTGTTAAATGAAGGAGCAAAGATGAGATGTCCCTTCCAGCAGCTGTGTGCCCTGAGCCCCCTCCCACCAGGGAATGCTTGATTCTGTCCTTTGCTGTCTCCTCAGCCGTTTGTGTCGTCACCTCACAGATGGTTCAGGGAGCAGGTTCAAGTTAACAACAGTCACTTGGCCTCGTAGTCAGCCCCTGGGAGAGTCTGGAGGAAGAGTCACTGAGGAAGAAACATCTTGGGCAAACAGATCTGGGAGGTTATTCCGAGTAAAATGAGTAATACAGAAAACCCCCAGACAATCCAAGATGTGCTGTCCCTTGTTGGGTTAGAGGGGAAATCTTGCTCTGGGGGTGGCTGTGGGACGTGCGGTGGCTCTGTGCTGAGCTCTGCTGGGAAGGGCGCTGGTGCTGGCCCTGGGTGGCTTGGTTTGGTGCTGGAGGCACTGCATGACTCCAGTGCCTGACTGCCAGGGAATCCAGGCTGCCTGTTGAGGGGAAGGACTTGGGCTAAACTCATGAAGTTCCTTTATTAGAGCACTTCCTGCACACAATTGCTTCTGAGAGCTCCAAAGATGCTGCGGGGCCTGGAGCATCTCTGTGCCCAGGAAAGGCTGAGAGCCCTGGGGCTGCTGAGCTGCACAAGAGAAGCCTCAGAGGGGATCTGATCAATGCTGAGCAAGAGCTCAAGGGCCCATGGGGGGCAAGAGGATGGGGCCAGACTCTTGTCAGTGGTGCCAGTGACAGGACAAGGGGCAACGGGCACCAACTGGAACCCAGGAGGTTCCATGGGAGCAGGAGGAGAAAGTTGTTTGGTGTGAGGGTGTTGGAGCCTGGCCCAGGCTGCCCAGAGAGGTTGTGGAGTCTCCTTCTCTGGAGAGATTCCAAAGATGCCTGGACATGATCCTGGGCCTCCTGCTCTGGGTGAGCTGCTGGAGCAGGGGGTTGGATGAGATGATCTCTAGAGGTCCCTTCTAACCCCACCATGCTGGGATTTGGTGATGAGTGGCTTCTTTCTGCTTTGATGCAACTAAAGCCCGAGACAAATGAGACCTGTCCTTTCTGATACACAGGAGGGAGTGGATTTTCAGACGGCTCTGGAATGGTCGATGGAGATCTTGCAGTGCCTGGAGGAGAGAGGCGTGTCCTGGCCGCTGCTCTTCCATCCATCAGAGAGAGGTGAGCGAGTCCTGCCCCCGAGTGGAGAGGTGAGGTTCCGTGATGCCCCATCGCCTTGATTTGTGAGCGTACCTGTAAGAACAGCAACTGATGGGCAGTGAGTACCAAAAAAACCCACTTGCTGGAGTAAAAGCTGAGAAATGCTGCTTCTCCCCTGCAGTGTGGTGACCCAGCAGCTCACCAGGAGAAAGCCTTAGAGGGGACAGCTTGCTTCTCTTGGTCACCACACCTGAGCACTAGTGTTTACTGTGGGCTAGAAGGGAACTGTGCAGCTCCACTGCTGCTGTAGATGTCTGCAAGGTGGCGTGAGGACCACTGAAGGTGCTCAGCACTTCTCTTTGTCCACTGCAGGCCCTAGAAGATACCAGATCCTGCACAGCGCAGCCTCGGACCGTCACATCCAGCTCCTGCCTGTCGCGTTCTTCAGGTAACGTCCTGGGAGGCTTGTGGGGAGGACGTGGCTGGTGGCACGGAGATAAACACGCTGCTGGCCTGTTGGTGAGCTGTGCAGGGGAGGACACCTGAGCAGGGCAGGGTTGCCATTTAAGGAGCCCCACAGCTTTTGCTAGACGCTTCCCTTGAGCTTTGTGCTCCGAACAGGAGCGTCCCCGGCTGCCCTCCTGCTCCGGGCAGCGGGGTGGCCCTGCGCACAGTGGGACTTGTAGAAGGGACAGTGGTCACAGCACCAGCTGCGTTTGCCTCGTGTCTGTCTGTGGGCGAGTCCACCACGGAGCCAGCGCTAACCAGCCTCGGGCCTGTGACTTCCTCCAGCCTCACCCCGTGCTTTCACCACGCGCTGCTCACCAGAGAGCAGAGCTTCCTCTGCACGGCGCTCGACCTGTACCTCCGGCTGCTGCGGCTCTTCGTGGAGGGGACAGACCTGCCACAGTCAGACCAGACGGGGCAAAGCCCAGACCCCGCAGAGCATGTGAGTGAAGCTCGGTCTCCCTGTTTTTCCTCCTGTAACTGTGAAGGGGAGACCTGCTTGCTCTCGACAGCTCCGAAAGGAGGTTGGAGCCAGGTGGGGTTGGGCTCTTCTCCCAAGGAAGAACCAACAGGACAAGAGGAAATGGCCTCAAGTTGCACCAGGGGAGGTTGAGGTTGGCCA
Organism: Eurystomus gularis; assembly: GCA_013400335.1. NCBI lineage: Eukaryota > Metazoa > Chordata > Aves > Coraciiformes > Coraciidae > Eurystomus > Eurystomus gularis. The sequence continues at coordinate 218,963 of VZZY01001015.1, read as the reverse complement.
CCCCCCACCCAGGGCAGTGGTGGAGTCCCCATCCCTGGAGGGGTTTCCAAGCTGTGGAGATGTGGTGCTGAGGGCCATGGTTTCGTGCTGATGTGGATGTGCTGGGTCAACAGTTGGACTCCACAATCCTAAAGGTCTCTTCCAACCAAAACAATTCTCTGTGAATCCTGTTCTTTATCCCTTCCCCTGCTACTTGTTCCCACCTTCCCATACAGAGCAGAGGTGCAGCTCCGCTTGCAGGCAGGCACCTTGTTCTCACACTGGGGCAGAGAGAAGCTGCTGGTGCTGCTGTCCTGCTCTGCCCCAAAGCGCTTCATTGCCGTCTCGCTTGTTCAGGAGCTCCAGGTGGATGGAGCCACTGATGGAGTGATCTGCTTGACCTGGGACTAGCCCCTAGGTGTGATGTCCTGGTTCCTGTTCTGCTTTTGGAGGCAGGGACCAAGAGCTGAACGTGATGTTGCACTTGGCCTTAATGGGACATTTGTCTTCTCCGTGTTCTCCAGGAGGATCCCTTGGAGGTGATCTCCACAGCCCGGCGGTTCCTGCTTGGTGCAATTCCACATTGTCCTTCCCAGAGCTTCGGAAACATACAACCAGTGCGTGAATTTTCCCCCTTCTCCCCGTGGGTGAGAGCTGGGAGCACTGCTTCTCTCACAGCCCTCCTGGGCACCGACCCTGGACTGCTGCTTTGTCCCTGGCCCACTCTTGTGCTTCCCTGACACCTCTGGGAGCAGTGGAGGACACCTGCAGCTCACCCAGTGCTACAGCCACATCCTTCTTCTCCTGGGCTTGTCCTTCCCTGCCCTCACCCAGCCCTTGCTCTTGGGGGAAGTACCGAGCACAGCCAAGCTGGGTGTTGAGGTTTCCCACCAGCACGGTGTTGTCAGCCAGGAGACCGTGTTACTGAACATTAATGGTTGGACTCCGTGATCTTAAAGCTCTTTTCCAACCTAAACATTCTATGATTTTATGTCAGCACACGTCCACAGCTGCTTCCCCCTCCTCTCCCTGCCCCCAAACGCTCTGATGTTGCCGTAACTCATGTTGAGGTACCACAAGCAGGTCTAACACCATCTCCTTGCCCCTTCCCCCAGCTACTGGCCACATGTGAAGAACTTGACCCAGAGCTGGGAGCCACCCTCGTGCACTTCTCGAGGTCTCCCGTGGCCATGGAGCTGGACGAAGAGCTGGTCCTGTTCTGAGTGAGGGGCAGGGCCCAGCCCAGCACACCACGGTGAGAAGACCCTCTGGTGCACAACACCCTGACCCCGGAGGAAGGGACCGACCAGGTACCACCTTTCTCACCAGCGCCACTTCTTTCAAATTACTTTGTAAATAATTTATTACAAGCATAACCATGAAGCTCTCGTTACAATAAAAAGTAGGTTACAAATTTCGGTTTAGACTTGCTTTCAGAATCATAATTTTTCCTTCTTTTTTTTTTTTCCAAAACAAAATGTCTGCTTAAAGTTGCTCCGCTGCCCTCCTGTACCCCCGAGGGCACTTCTGCAGAGGCAGCAGCTTGTGCGAGCAGGGAATGGTTGCGGTCGCAACCGTGTGCGTGGGGAAGGGGGGGGACCACGGCCACCCCCTCCCCGGGGTTAGACAGACTCTTAGTACAACACTGCTGAACCGGACGTGAGCACGGAGAATCACAGCATGAGAACAAGCTTTTTCTGAGCAAGCTGAAGCTAATTCCATGGAGTCCTTTGGGAGACTAAACTGTAGATTAAAAAAAAATCTCCACGCGGCCGTTATGGTTTCTACTGGGCTGGACTGGGACAGCAGCCCTGGCCCCTCAGGTGGGCTCCTGCTCTGCAGTCACTTCGGCCTTTACCGCCTGGCTCTCGGAAGTCCCTGAAGGATTTAGGAGGAGAATGGGCTCTGGCTCCAGTGGCTTGGCTTTGTCCTGAGTCTGGGTCAGAGGGTGCACCATGGACATGTGGACGTTAAGGTTGTGGGCCTTCTCGAAGCGCTTCCCGCACTGGTCGCAGGCGAACTCCAGCTCCGTCTCGGCTTTGTGTTTGGTCATGTGGTACTTGAGCGACGCTCGCTGTCTGCACTGGAAACCGCAGATCTCACACCTGCAAGGCAAGGCAGGGGCTCAGCACCCGGCCTGGAGCCACAGCCCTGGCCTTTGCTCTTCATCACACCGAATAACGACCGCAGCCTCGGCGCTGCCCGCTCAGAGCACCTCCTACAACTCCCCCAAGATGCAACTACTCGTAGCACCTCCTACAACCCTCAGCTACCCGATTCTCCTCCTGCGAGCATTCACCTGCTCAGCTCTGGACGGGAGTAGGAGGCGCGAGACCTGCTCAGGAGCTGCACGAACTGGGCTGAGCCAGGACGCTGCCAGCTCCAGCTCTGCCACAGCCTTACTCCGTGCTAGGGGCAGCGACGGCGAGAGCTCAGCGGAACGTCACTGCTTGGCGGACGCTCGGTGTGCACTTACTGGAGGGGCTTCGCTCCCGTGTGCCGCATCTGGTGGACCGAGAGGTGTTTGCGTTGCTTAAAGGTCTGCCCGCATTCGTCGCAGATATAGTTACGTACCTCTGCAGCGGAGAAAGGGAGAGTCAGCGGTTCTGCTCAGTTTGGGATGTGAAACACCCGCGCAGCTGCCCACGCTCACGGATGGGGGCTGAATTCCACCCCTGCCTCGCACCCCCCGTGTTTCCAGGTGTTCTACACCCTGCTCAGCACCCCGTTGGGTGTTGGTACCGCCCGATGCCTGCTGTGAGCCAGACCCACCTGTATGAATGAGTTTGACGTGACGCTGTAGGTACCGGTCAATCATGAACACCTTGTTGCAGCCAGGGTGAGGACAGGGCCTCTCCCGCACCTCCTCGTGATGCTCTTTGATGTGTTTCTGGAAAGAAAGGACAGAGCTTCTGACTGCTGGGCGGGAAAACCTGGGTCCCCGCAAAACCCGAGACCCCCATCTTAGCAGGCTCATGCATCAGCTCGTGTCTAGGGCCCAAGTGTGGTGAGGAGCAGCTGAGGGACCTGGGGGTGTTAAGCCTGGAAAAAAGGAGGCTCAGGGGAGACCTTCTGGCTCTGCACAACTCCCTGACAGGAGGTTGGAGCCAGGTGGGGTTGGGCTCTTCTCCCAAGGAGGAACCCACAGGACAAGAAGAAACAGCCTCAAGTTGCACCAGGGGAGGTTGAGGTTGGAGCTGAGGAAGAATTTCTTGGTGGCAAGGGCTGTGAAGGGCTGTGCCAGGCTGGGCAGGGCAGCGGTGGAGTCCCCATCCCTGGAGGGGTTTCCAAGCCGTGGAGATGTGGTGCTGAGGGCCAGGGGTTAGTGGTGCCCTGGCAGTGCTGGGTTAATGGTTGGACTCAGTGATCTTAAAGGTCTCTTCCAACCCAAACAATTCCGTTATTCTATTATGATCAGCGCCGCTTCACTGTGAAAAACCAGAGACCTGCACCCAAATCCGCTCCCAGCAGCGGGGCCTTTAGGAGGACACAAGCTTGCGTGGGGAACTCAAAGGCTGCTGCCAAGCCTGTAGCAAAATTCCAGAACAGGAGGAGCACATGGAGTCAAAAGCAGCTCCTGGGAGCACAGAAAAAGGCCTCGGACCCCTGTCAGCCGCTTTGTTCAGCGACGCGGTGCCTGCAGAGCGAGGCGGTGAATTCCACCTGCCAGGGATCCTCTCCTCCTGGGAACGGCTCCGTAACACTCAACACTAGAGGTTCAGGGGCAGAGCAAACCCCGAGCTCACCTTCATGCCGTCCGCCCCTCTGTAGACAGCCGTGCAGCCCTGGTAAGGACACTTGTAAATGGTCGGCAGCTCCTCCCTGCAAAGCAGAGGCTGCGTCAGCCAGCGTGCCGGGGCGGGGGCCGCCCGCCCGCCCCCTGCTCCCCCTTACCTTTCACATTTGATTTTTTTTTTCCAGCCTGGCTTCGGCCCCGGCTTCTTCCTTATTTTGGGCTCTTTCGCCTTCTTGGCTTCTTTGCTGTTGCTTTTTTTGCTAGAAATCCTCCAAGAAGGAACAAAGAGAGCGGTTTAATACTCGATCTGGGTTTTAGTCCTCCCGTGATCATCCCCGAGCAGGATGGCTCAGCCCGACGCTTCACGTGGCAAAGCGGGAGCGAGCACATGTCGAGCACACGTCAAGCACACGTCGAGCACACGTCGAGCACATGTGAGCCGCGCTGCGGTAACAGCGCCGGGCCCGGGGAGGAGGGATGTGGGATGGGGACGGGACCACGGCTGTGAAGGACAACGCTCCACCCAGAGAGCCCCTTACTTCTTTTCAGGGTAAGGCTCGAAGGAGTCATCTGAAGATTGCACGTTTCTCTTCTCATTTTCATCGTCGCTCAAGAAGTCCCTGAGAGAGAGAAGACGCCCGTTACCGACGCAGTCACAACCCCTGCCCTCCGCTCCCAGCGCATCCCTCTCCCCCCGGCACGGCAGCCGAGGCTCCGCGTGTTCTCCTCCCCCGTAACCTCCCTGAGCAAACTCAGCACCAGCGAATGCGCCCAAAACCGGGTCCTTTTCGGACTCGATCTGCGTGAGAGTAATGGAACCGCTCTTGGGAGAACACAAAACGGCTCAGAAAAGATCTGCTCCCTGTCGAGGGATGTCACCACCACTTCCTATCCCGGGAAAAGGCGTTTTGTGGAGCAAGGAAGCGATACAATTTGGCACAGGTTCGTTAAGCTGCGGGTCGTTCTGTATCCTCTGCAGCCACAGAGGTTTGGGTTTTTCTCTTTCTTAAGCCCTGCGAGAAGCAATTAATTCTGAAGCTGGGCAAGAGGCAATGAACTGTCGGGGCACTTTCACTGTGACAGCTGCAGCTGACACGCCACCAAAAGCCTGTGCTCGGTACCTTAGACTTGCAACAACTGCACTTAATGACCAGTTAATTACAAGCCTTGCTTTAAATACTGACATTGGAAGGCTTTGGCCCAATCTTTGACCAGGAAGACAGCTAAAGCTGCCAGGTCCCTCCCGCTCTCCCTTGGAGCGATTTCTCTGGAGTACCTGTGTCCCGCACGGCGCGGAGCCCCGGCCAGGAGCTGCCACGAAGGGAAATTGCTCCCAGGAGCAGGAGCTCTCAGCAGCCCACCCCAGCGTGGGGCTGGAGCAGCGGCTCCACCACCCCCGGCACCCAGCAAGCCCCCGCTGCCCCTTCCCCAGAGCAGAGCTGGGGGTGGGACGGAACAGACCCGGTTTGGTGGAAGCAGCCAAACGCAGAGAGCACACGCGTGTGCAAACACACACACACGTGCGTCCCCCCGCAGCAGAGGCGGCGAGGAGGGGAGCTCAGCGCGGCAGCGGCGTGAGCTTCGCCACGGAGCCACCCGGGCTGGGTCCGGGGGAACCTGGAGGGCTGGGTCACTGGTGGAGAGAAAAGCTCTCCGAGGTGGGTCATTTCATACTCGCAAAGAAGACATTTAGGCTGTTTTAAACCCACTCTTCTCTCACCCCTCAGAAAGGTCACTGAACTCGTCTTTTACCCGCTCATCCGACGTTGCAGACAGAACCTGCTTCCCACTCAACTGTCCTAGGGAAGGAGAACACGGTGCGTTACAAGGAAAAGCAGCAAAAACAAGCCGGAGACAGCCAAAAACAGCGGAGGCAGCTGCTGGGAAGGACCCAACCAGCCTGGAGTCGCTCGTACCACAGGAAAACACGTGCTCCACAGCAAGTCAATGGTTTTTTAACCCAAACTCGGCATCTTGTAGGCTCGGAGACCCTGCGCCCAGGGACAGGGCAGAGCCTTTACCCCACAGCACCCACGAGCGTCTTTGTTTCCCCTGTGAACCTGCTCTGGAACTGAAAGGCTCATCCCTGAGTGTGTCCTCACTGCTATTCCTTTGCCCTCTTGTGAGCTAAACACAGCCCAACTTCTGCAACTCAAAATTGGTGTTAAATAATTCTTCTGGAAGTGGCGTTTGGGGGAGTTCAGCAGCAAACCCGCGTTAACTCAGCCCACGAGAAGCTCCCCCGCAGCTCTCCTCTGGGGCAGGAGGGGCTCGTGCTGTTTGGCACCACCCGCAGTGGGGTGGGGGAAACCCTTCCTCACCAAAATACAGACAGGGTTTGGATCGAGCAGGGAGAAACATCTGGCAAAGGTGGTGCTGGAGAACCAGCAGCTGCTCTGCATGTGTGAGAGCGGCTCTTTGTGCGTGACACAACACTTCTTCGGTGTGAAGGTGTCGGAGCCTGGCCCAGGCTGCCCAGAGAGGTTGTGGAGTCTCCTTCTCTGGAGAGATTCCAAAGGTGCCTGGACACGATCCTGGGCCTCCTGCTCTGGGTGAGCTGCTGGAGCAGGGGGGTTGGATGAGAAGATCTCCAGAGGTCCCTTCCAGCCGCACCATGCTGGGATTTGGTGGTGTGGTTGGCCAAAGCCCCTTGTTCCCCCTTCCCAGCCAAGTCCCCGAGGAACAGCAGCCTCTAAGGAGGGGTCCCAGCCCCACCATCGCTCCCTGGGCCGGGTGCCCACCCTTCTCCAGCGGCTGCGGGGGACCAGAAGGTGAATCCCTTACCTGCGGCACTGCTCAGTGGCGACGCGGGCTGCGGCGGGGCCTTCTCCTGCAAGGTGGGCGCACTGTCCAGTTGCGAGTGAGAGGAATCCCTGTTCTGCGGCGGCTCGTTCTCCACGTTCGGCGGCACCGGTGTGGTCCCTTTGTTTGTGGGCTGCTGGCAAGGAGCGGTCCGTACTGGAGCAGGCTGGGGTTTGGGAGCAGGAACAGCGTCGGCATTGTCTGCCCCGTTGTCAGTCAAGCGCTGCGCCGTGCTCTTGTTCCACTCCCGTTTGACAGACAAGGCGTTGTCGACCAGCACCGTGCTACAGTCCGAATCCGTGTCCATGACGTAGTCGTGCCCGACGCCGCAGCCCCAGACGGCGCGGATGATGCCGCAGTACTCAGAGGAGAGGACGCTCTGCAGGCTGGGCACCGACGGGCAGCTCCCGGCGTGGGCGTGCGCCCATGTCACCAGGCTGTGCAGGCACTGCGGGCTCGAGGTGATCAGGTCGACTGTCCGAGGGGAGAGTCCGTCAGTGGCACAGCCAAGGGCACGGCCGGGCGCGGGGAGGGACCTGAAACGGATGAGAAGATCTCCAGAGGTCCCTTCCAGCCGCCCAGCCTGGAAGGGGACAAGGAGGGGACCCGCTCCCCTCTCCGGGAAGAAGGCAAGGAGGGACTCGCTACCCCTCTGGGAAGGGGATGGGGCTGTGGACCCTCTCCCCAGCTGGGAAGGGGACAGAGAGAGACCTGATCCCCCAAGGAAGGGGACAAGGAGGGACATGAACGTGTCTCCAGGAAGGGGACAGGGAGGGATCTGCTCCTGTGCTGCACTTCAGCGTCGGAGGGCAGGGGGAGAACACCTTAAAGGTGCTGCACCCCAAGGGACTGGGGCGAGTGCAGGACCATCGGCCACCAATATCGTTAATTTTACAGCTGAACGTGTTTCTGGTTGCCCCCAAATGCCCGATGGCGCCTGGGACAGGCCTGGCGCTGCCACCCAGCCCTGCTCCGCCTGCTCGCAGCACCCTGGTGCCTGTTCGGCTCAGCTCGGGGCGGCCGGTGCCAGTGAAGCTCCTCCTGGGGAGCCACAGCCAGCCCAGCCAGGGCACGGCGTCTGTGCTGAGGGACACTGGGACCACCCGGCGGTGTGGTCGCTCCCCACCACCCATAAAACCCAGCCCTTCGCTGGTGGTATCGCAGAAAGAAAAAGGAAAGCGGCTCTGGGAGCGGGCACTCACCCAGACAGGAGGCATCTCCTTCCGTGCCCGGCTGGGCCTGCGCTGCACCGCTCCTGGAAAGGCAGAACAGCACAGTGGGGTCTGGGGTACGGGGGGGACCACGCGCCAGCACAGAGTCAGAGAATTGCTTTGGCTGGAAGAGACCTTTCAGGTCATCAAGTCCAACCATTCCCCAGCACTGCCAGGGCACCACTAACCCCTGGCCCTCAGCACCACATCTCCACGGCTTGGAAACCCCTCCAGGGATGGGGACTCCACCATTGCCCTGCCCAGCCTGGCACAGCCCTTCACAGCCCTTGCCACAAAGAAATTCTTCCTCAGCTCCAACCTCAACCTCCCCTGGTGCAACTTGAGACCACTTCCTCTTGTCCTGTCACTTGTTCCTTGGGAGAAGAGCCCGACCCCACCTGGCTCCAACCTCCTGTCAGGGAGTTGTGCAGAGCCAGAAGGTCTCCCCTGAGCCTCCTTTTCTCCAGACTCAACACCCCCAGCTCCCTCAGCTGCTCCTCACCACACTCCTGCTCTAGACCCTTCCCCAGCTTCGTTGCCCTTCTCTGGCCACACTCCAGCCCCTCAAGGTCCTTCTTGGAGTGAGGGGCCCAAAACTAAACACGTGACAATTTACTAACTCCTGGGAAGAACGAACCACCACGTACTTTCCTTTCGACTTCACGTGGCCCGTGGGGGACGCGTTCACCCTCTGGATGAAGGTCCTGAGGACGCTGCGGCACTTGTAGAACTGGGCATGGCATTTCTTGCAGACGAACTGGGGGAGCGCGGGGTCCTGCCGCACCGCCACGCCGACCAGCCGCTGGAAGTCGGCGAAGAAGACCTGATCCACGCGCCGCTGCTTCTCCGAGTTCTCCCCCATCACCGGCACCTTCCCGAAAGCGTTCCGCAGGCTCCTGGAGGAGAACTTCCCGTGGCACAGGCGACAGTACCCGGTGCTCAGGGCTCTGCCGGTTCCTGCCGGAGGAGGAGGACCGGAGGGGCCGGTGGGTGTGCGGGAAGGCGGCCCCTCCATCCCGGCTGCCTCTGGAGCCGCTCGAGAAGACAGAGACCGTGCCCAGGACCCCCCCTGCAG
>VZZY01001015.1:178643-198231 GCA_013400335.1 Eurystomus gularis | reverse complement strand
TCCCGGCCACGCCCCTCACGCATGCGTCGCGTCACGTCACCCGCCCGCGCAGGCCACGCCCCCCGCGCTGCGCCCCGGCAGCCGTTGCTGGAGTGCCCGGGTCCCTCAGCTGCTCCTCACCACACTCCTGCTCTAGACCCTTCCCCAGCTTCGTTGCCCTTCTCTGGCCACACTCCAGCCCCTCAAGGTCCTTCTGGGAGTGAGGGGCCCAAACCTGACCCCAGGACTTGAGGTTGGGCCTCCTCAGTGCCCAGCCCAGGGGACAATCCCTGCTCTAGCCCTGCTGGCCACACTGGTGCTGACACAAGCCAGGATGCTGGTGGCTTCTTGGCCACCTGGGCACACGCTGCCTCATCTGCAGCTGCCCATCGACCAACACGCCCAGGTCCTCTTTCCCTTGGGCACTTTCCAGCCGCTCCTCCCCCAGCCCGGGGCATTGAACAGCGTTGTTGTGACCCAAGGGCAGAAACTGGCTCTAAAAAAATAAAATTAAAGATATTTCTAAATTTTAAAAATCACTTTTAGAGAATTAAAAGCTAGATGTGCCACTCCTAAGGACAGAGCACAGCCTTCCCCTTCCGCAGCCCTTAGATTTAGCTACTGCATTACATAACATAACATAATTAAAAAGATAGTTTGATAGTTACACGCAGTACAAATTTAATTACTGGAATGTCTCCATTAAAAACGCTTTTATAGTACGAAAAAAGCACCAATTCTTTTTATGGGTCAAAACCAGAGTGATAATTCTACGCTTCCTCCTCAGAAGGAAGTTAGCTGTTACTGGTTGATAGTTGGCCTTCAAACATTTGATAAATGCCCGAGAAAGTTAAAAAATACCAACATCCCAATATCCATGTTCAAGACGTGGTGAACGTGGAGGTTTTTTAAAAGATGTCGGTTTCCCTTTAGGCACACGAGGAGAGCGGTACTTGGGTGGGTAGGAGGTGTTCAAGGCCAGGTTGGACGGGGCTTTGAGCAGCCTGGTCTAGTGGAAGGTGTCCCTGCCATGGCAGGGGGTTGTAACCAGGTGATTTTTGAGGTCCCTTCCAACCCAAAGCAGTCAATGGTTGGAACTGAGACCTTCATAGAATCATTCAGGTTGGAAAAGACCTCTAGGATCATCTAGTCCAAGCTTATTCACACATCTCCGTGACTCCTCGACCATGTCTCAAAGCTCCACATCTACCCGTTTTTTGAACACCTCCGGTGATGGTGACTCCACCACCTCCCCGGGCAGCCTGTTCCAGTGGCTAATCACTCTTTAAGTGAAGAACTTCTTCCTGATATCCAGTCTAAACCTCCCCTGGCACAACTTGAGGCAGTTACCTCTTGTCCTTTCATTAGTTACCTGGGAGAAGAGACCAGCACCAGCCTGAGTAGCAAAAAAACCCCTGAAGTTTGCTCAAGAGCTTTACATTTTCAAAGCATTTGCCAGCACTGAGTCAAAGTACCGCTTCCCAACACCCTTATTTCAGAAGCTTTTCATTCCTCCCACTGTACCAAAGTGTAACGCGATGGGAAGCGGGGTACAGGGGCTCTGTTACATGGGTATATCACACCCCAGCACAACTGGAAAGTCTAGAGAATTAAAAAAACCCCAAACACCACAAAAAAATTGGCAAATTTTCCAGGAAAATAGGGTTCTGCCTAGTTAGAAATTTCTTAACCAGCAAAAGGCCGAATTTACAGTTTGTTTTTGGACACCAGCCGCCACAAAAAGCGGCAAACAGGCTCAACGCCAGGCTCCCGGACATCCAAAACCACGGAATATTCTCCTAACAATAAAAAAGAGCCTCAAAACCCATGCAGCATCAATAGAGGGAAGCCCCTGAAGAGGACCATGACCTAGGTTATGAATTCCTTGCTTGCTCATTCCTTCAGCAGCCCCCCGAGCCAGCGGTGATTATTGGGAATCCCATCGGATGTGCCCGGGGGAGGAAGCTGACGCACAAAGTCGTGGGTTGCCCATCGAATGGGGCACTTCTCACATCGGTAGAAGGTAACGGTTGGACTGGAGGGTCTTACAGATCTCCTCCAGCTTAAGCGATTCCACGGTTCCATCATGATGAATTGTGGGAATAAAGATAAATCTAACCAGGAGGAGCCATTCTGGGGGGACTTATGACGATGCTTTGGTACGGCGCCGTTAATTAGCACCGCTTGGGGCTAATTAGGTGGGCGAGCCACCTTTATTTATGCTAATTAATGATCGATAAATAACCCCCCACCTCCCCCCCCCCACCCCAACGCGATCTCGCCGCCAGGCGGCGCTCTGGTGAGACTCGGCGCGCGCCCCCCGGAAGCGGCGGCGGAAGCCGGAAGTTGCCGCAGAACCCGGAAGTGGCGGCGGCGGAGCAGGATGGACGGTAAGGGCGGGTGGACGGTAACGGGGGTTCTGCTGTATCGGGGTTTGTGTGGAGGGGGATGGAGCCTGTCGCGATAGGCGGGGGCATGGTGGGGACCGGGAATCCGGGGGCCGGGCGTAGGGAGCGGGGCCAGGAGGCCGGGGACGGGGGACGGGGCCTAGCCCCGGCCTCCCTGCTCCGGTGCGTCCTCCCTGAGGCTGTATTCTCCTTCCCTTCCAGACACGCTCTTCCAGCTGAAGGTGAGGGCAGCGGTGGACCCTCCACCTCCTCTCCATCACGTATCTCCGGTCCCAGGGGGCCGGTAATGGCGCCCACCTCTCCGGGAAGGGCATGGCAACCGTTCCACCCGCTGACTCATGCCTCATCGGGGCTTCTCCCGCCGCGGGCCCGTACCAGAAGGAGGCCCTGGCCTGCAGAGATCCGTCTTCCGGGAGGAGCGGCAGTGTCCCGGGGGGTGCCGCGGGAGCCCCGGCGATGCCGGCGGCTGCGGGAAGAGGGAGCCCGTTAGCTGGGTTTGCCCTCCGGGAACGCCGTTGCCGGCGCTGCTTTTCTTGGAAGTGGGGGAAAATGGACTTCCCGGTTTACCGGCGTGCTGTGGCATCCTCCGGTCCTTGGCAGGATCCATCTTTCTGCGGCCAGAGAGTCAGGGCAGCCGTCACTGGCATTGCTGGGCGGGGGAGGCGGCTGGGGCTTGGCTCCCCCCAGGTCCCTGGTGCTGCGTCGCCGTATCCTGCACTAACACCTTGTTTTCTCCACAGTTCACAGCAAAGCAGCTGGAGAAACTCGCCAAAAAAGCCGAGAAAGACTCCAAGGCTGAGCAAGCCAAAGTAAAAAAGGTGGGTGGGAGCTCGTCCTGGGCTGGTGCTGCTGGATGGGGCAGCTGGGGATCCTGCTCATGCTGTGTTCTGCCGGGGGACTGGCAGATGGGGCAGGTTCCTCCAAGTGCTTTGAGTCCCACCCTCAGCTCTTGGATCTGCTGGGTGGATGTGGCGTGTCTCGGTGACACAGAGAGGGGTTTAGTTCCTGTTCAGGGGTGCCCTCAGCATTTTGAGGGTCACGGGAGAGCAGTTTCCTGCTAGAAACCTGTCAGGCAGGAACGGAGCGTGCTTGTTTATTGACCTGTGGTGGATTCTCTGTGCGAGCAGTTGCCCTTTGCCCTTCTAGGCCCTTCAGCAGAAGAATGTGGAGTGCGCTCGTGTCTATGCAGAGAATGCCATCCGCAAGAAGAATGAGGGGCTTAACTGGCTCCGCATGTCTTCCCGAGTGGACGCAGTGGCCTCCAAGGTCCAGACGGCAGTAACGATGAAGGGGGTAAGAACCTTTGTTGGGCATGGGGCTTTGAGATGAGTCTGCGCCCTGCTGAGAGTGAATGTTGGCTCTTCCCTCTTGCTGCCTTGAACCATCTTGGACTTCTCGGTCCTTAGAAGGGATCCCACCAAGCCTTGGAGGTAGCTCAGACCCTCTTGGTCAGGTTCAGCCTCTGAAGAGCGGTGGTCTCGCAGCTGTGCTGCTTCATGGGGGCTTGGATTAAATCCTTAACGCACGGCCACGCAGAGGGAGAGGCTCATGGTGTGTGTGAGGGTGGTGGGCTGGGACCTGGAGCACTGCCCAAGGCAGTCTTCAGTGACTGCACGTCACTGGAGAAACCTGCGGCCCAGCTGAGCCTGCAGAGAGCCAGCTGCAGAGCCTGGTAGCACTTCTGTGAGCGCCAGAAGAGCATCAGAAATGCTGTTTTCTCCCTTGCTGCCATGGGTTTTCCTCTCAGCAGTGATGTCACTGGCTTTTGGGGAGCATCCTTGAAGCAAATCTCCTCTTGCAGGTGACGAAAAACATGGCCCAGGTGACCAAGGCCTTGGACAAGGCTCTGAGCTCCATGGACCTGCAGAAGGTGTCTGCGGTGATGGATAAATTTGAGCAGCAGGTTCAAAATTTGGATGTTCATACGTCGGTAAGTGCGGGGTCCAGTCGTTGTGAACCGTCACACAGTGCCACTTGGGTCTCAGCTGTAGCTCGGTCTCCTGCAGCAGCATCTGTTTTTCTTGGGGACTCTGGCTGCTGGGCAGGGAACCCCCCGAGCTGCTCACATGGTTCTGTTCCCTGTGTTTGAGGGATGGGGGAGATGTTGGGGAGGACGCATCTCTGCTGCCTGATGGGGAAGGAGTTTGCCGTGCAACGAGGAGAATGTGGCAGGTGGGGAGAAGAGGGAGGTGGCTGGCCTTGTGTTGTAGTGAGCTGTTCCTCAGGGCAGGCTGTGGCAGAACTGGACCATGGAGTTGTAGAATTGTGGAATCTTTTAGGTTGGAAAAGACCTTTAAGATCATCAAGTCCAACCGTTTCCCCAGCACTGCCAGGGCACCACTAACCCATGTCCCTCAGCACCACATCTCCACGGCTTGGAAACCCCTCCAGGGATGGGGACTCCACCACTGCCCTGCCCAGCCTGGCACAGCCCTTCACAGCCCTTGCCACCAAGAAATTCTTCCTCAGCTCCAACCTCAACCTCCCCCAGTGCAACTTGAGGCCGTTTCTTCTTGTCCTGTGGGTTCCTCCTTGGGAGAAGAGCCCAACCCCACCTGGCTCCAAACTCCTGTCAGGGAGTTGTGGAGGGTGAGAAGGTCTCCCCTGAGCCTCCTTTGCTCCAGGCTCAACACCCCCAGGTCCCTCAGCTGCTCCTCACCACACTCCTGCTCTAGACCCTTCCCCAGCTCTGTTGCCCTTCTCTGGCCACTCTCCAGCCCCTCAAGGTCCTTCTTGGAGTGAGGGGCCCAAAACTGACCCCAGGATTTGAGGTTGGACCTCCCCAGTGCCCAGTCGAGGGGGACGATCCCTGTCCTGCTCCTGCTGCCCGCACCGTTGCTGATATCCCTCAGCTATAGCCCTGCTGTTGGGCTTGAGGCTGCTCTGCCTGAGGGGTGGGTGGTGCTGTGGGGTTTGCAGCTGGGTTTTGGGGGGAAGAAGCTGAGCCAAATGTCTTTGCCGGTGAAGCAGGGTGACGAGCTGTCTCTGTTGCAGGTCATGGAGGACTCCATGAGCTCTGCTACCACGCTGACCACACCGCAGGAGCAGGTGGACAGCCTCATCGTCCAGATCGCTGAGGAGAACGGCCTGGAGATCATGGACCAGCTCAACCAGCTCCCCGAGGGGGCTTCGGCAGTGGGAGAGAGCTCTGTCCGCACCCAAGAAGACCAGCTATCGCGGAGGTTTGTCCTCTCCAGGGTCCTCGGCCTCATGTCAAGGCTGTTCCAGCCCTTCCCAGGGCTCCCTCGCTGCTATGAAGGGAACGCTTTAGCCCATCACGGGAGGCTGGATGGGTGCTGAGCCCCCTCTCATGCCAGAGCCCAGCAGTCCCCGTGGTACCCTGTGCAGGCAGGCGAGGTGGCCGTTTGCTTGGGGCCTGGGGTGGCTTTTGGCTCTCGGCAGCGCATCTTCATCGGCGAGGTGTGGAACAGTCTCCCCCTGCTCTGTGTTCGTCCTCACGCAGCTGCTGCCGCTCTGCGAACGCTTGGCGCTGACCTTCAAACAGCTCCAGGAACAGGCTGTCTCCCTGGAACTGCCCCAGGAGGAGCTGATCAGCTTCCTCTCCCCGGTCCCTGCTCATGCAGCCACCATTGGGGTCCATCTGGGGACAGGCCTGGGGCCGTGGGTGCTGCCCTGGGAGCTGGGGACAGCCCTGGGAGAGAGCCCAGGTGGGCTGCCCCGGCGAGGCACCCACAAAAGGTGCCAAAGAGCCCTTCTCCGCAGCTCCGCGCTGTGTTGATGGCAAACGCTCCACGCTACCCCCAGGCAGCCGTGCCCAGGTGCTGCGGGGCAGGATTTCCTGCACCTCTGCTGCAGGAAGGAGGTTTCTGGGCAGAGATGTTGCCTCCACGCTCTAGCTGAAGGATTCTTCGGAGTGGCAGCCATTCTCGCTGCCCTCACGGTGGTTCCCTCTCGCGCTCTCCCTTCCAGGTTGGCTGCCTTGCGGAATTAACGTCTCGCCTCGCCCCTGCGGACGCTGCCCCGCCCCGGTGGCACAGCCTGTGGGGTGGAGGGAGCCGGGACTCCTTCCCCACCACCTCTGCATCGTCCTTGCTCTGATACCGGCCCTTCAGCAGCACGTCCCCAGCCCTGCCTGCGTCGAGACTCTTCTTTTGGGCAGTGACGGTGATGACTTTCCCCGGAGCAGGCTGCGCTCCTGGCAGGGGGGTTCCGAGCAGAGACGGCCTCTCTGGGCTCCAGAAGCTCTTTGCTGGTTCTGATTTCAGGGTGTTTTTCATTTGAGGGTTGCTGCTGGTTTCTGGCAACGTCCTGCTCCTGATGTAACACTAAAGGAACCCTCCCGGAGGGGTTGGGGTGTTTCCCGGGGTGCTGCTCGCCCAACTCTCCGCACGTAGCACGCTTCTGCCGTGAGCCGGTGGAGGCTGTGTCTCCGAGCTGCGTTTTCCTCGGGGCCCGTGGCAAGGAGCTGTTTACAAGGACCCCCGTGGGGCTGCCTTCCTCGCGCAGCGCTTTGGGAAGGGTTGTTTTCCCGGCAGTGCTGTTTCTGGGAAGGTCGGTGCCTTGCAGGAAGAGGGGGTCAGGCCGTGGCACCCTGTCCCTCGCAGCGACCTTCCCCAGCCGTAGCTGGGTGCCCTGTTTGCCGGCGTCACCTCGCCGATGGCCAGCTCCTTGTCCTGCTGGGTCAAACCTCCCTGGAGCTCTGCGCCACAAAGTGACCTTTGAAACGCTCGTCCCGTCCTGCACGAGTCCCTGCGTGTCTGTAAAAATCCCCGTCTCCAGCTGCGGCGGGCTGGAAATGGTTATCCAGGCTCTCAGCCTCCCACCGTGGGCCAGTCTGGCAGCTGGGAGTGGGTTGCAGCAGCTTCTGTTCCCAGGCTGGCAGCTGTGGTGGCCACAACGTTGTCCCCAGATGTCCCTCAGCCGGATGGGTGTGGCGGTAAGCGCTGAACCACCCTGAGAGCCTGGCTGCGGCTTGTCCCCACAATATCTGCTGCTATTTCCTCTCCACTCTCCCCACCTCACTGCATCTGCTCCGCGCTGGATGAGAGGAAGCTGCTTCCCCTCTCCCAAAACGTGGCTGCTTGTTCCTCGGGACCTTCCCCTGGCGCTGAGGTTCTCTGTGCCCCCTCTCCTCTGCCACTCCCAGCACCACTGAGGTGCTGGGTTCTTGGGAAGCTCTGGGTTGATGGGAAGGTCGAGGTGCTGGGGTTGTGGGAAGCTCTGGACTGATGGGAAGCTCGCATGGAAGGAAATGCCATTTCCTTTGATTGTCATGAAGAGGAACTTTAACCTTCTTGTGTAGGAGGGCTGGGGCTGCGCTGTGTGCGGCTGGGGGCGGGCAGCTGGTCCCGCTGCTGGAGGACAGCCCTGATTTATTGCTTTTCAAAGGAATTTTAAGGCCTGTACAGCTGCTGCTTTGGGCGGTGCTGCCAGAGGGGAGGCAGCTCCCTCCTGGGACTGGCCGGTGCTCCCGGGCGTGGGGCAGGACTTTCCGTGGGCCAGGAGCCATCTCCTCAGCACACAACGCAAACACTTCTCACTGTTCTGATGACTTCTTCCGAGTTCGGTGGCCTTGGCAGCGTGCGGCTGGTGACCGACAGCCTTCCTTCCTGGCGCAGGGTGCTGACCCAGGAGGTGGCTTTGGGCTACAGTGTCCCTTGTGCGTGGTGGAGAGTTGGATCTTGTGCCACCTCCTGATGGGCTGGGTAGAAAGCAGGAGCTCGCCCAGAGACTTGTGCTGGGGCCACCACGTCCTCCTCCCTGGCGTGAGTGTCACCAGGATGCCCTGTGGCCCAGCGAGCCCAGCCCCTGGGAACGCTCCTTCTTTCCGCATGGTGTTTCTCTGTGGTTTCATTTCTGTGTTTTTTTAAAGCTTGTCTCGTTTGCCTTTTTCTTCTCCTCCAAACTCTCATTTCTGCCATTTTAAATAAACAACCCCTGAACATCCCTCGTGCTGCGTCCGGGGGCTCTGAGGGGAACTGGGGGTTCCACGGTCCCGTGACACTGCGCGAGGGCCGTGGCGCGGGGGACCGGGGACTGAGGGGCTGCCGTGGGGCTGAGGGGAGGAGGAGGAAGGTGCCGGGGCTGCTCTCACAGCCCCCCTGCCTCCCCTCGCCCAGAGCTCCATGGCACCGGGGTCACCGCTCCCCTTGGTGCAGCCGGGCTGGGGGGAACTGGGGTGAGCAGGAGCTGCCCCAGCCCCGGTGCAGCCAACACGGGCTTGGGGAAGCCTTCGCTACCAGCGATGGTGGCTGTGGCTGGCTGTGGTGGCCATCCCGGTGGGACCAGCCATATCTCTTCCCCATGCCCGTCTTCTCGCCGTGCCGGTTGCCGGTGCCGTGCTGGCAGCCAGGGCTCTGTGCCAATTTGCGAATGCCACAGGAAGATGATTCTCCTTCTCCTGCCTGTTTTCCCGGTCCCCAAAGCCGCCTCCGCTCGGAAGACAGGCTGTTCCCAAATGTGAGAGGAAATTGCTAAGAAGATAATTGAGTAGCCAATTAATTAGCTAATGATTAATGGAAGCATCCTGCGGAGGCAGCCCTACAGCCGCCCTGGCCGTGTGTTGCAGCAATGTGTCACTCCCGGTGTGGTGACAGCGTCCCGGTGCCCCAGCGTGGCCTCTACACCTCTGTCCCACCAGGGCCACGCAGCCGGTGTGGCTGGCAGGCTGCTGGCATGGCTGGGGAGGTGCCAGGGTGACCAGGGACATGCCAGGGTGGCTCGTCACCTCCATCCGGGAGCTGATGCAGCAGGGCGGTGGGGCTGGAGGGCCCTGCAGGATCCCGGTGTGGATGCATGGTGCTGGTGTGGTCGGTGACGTGCCGGGGTGGCTTGTCACCCCCAGCCAGGCACAGGGCAGTGGTGCTGGGGGTCCCCGAAGGGTCCCGGTGTGGTCACGCACTGCTGGCGGTGCTCGAAGCTTTATTTTACTCATGGGGCGGGCAGGAAGGGGTGACAGGGTCGGACCCAGCACCAGCACCCTGCCGGGGCTGTGGTGGGCACCGGGGCCGGGTGCTAGGAGAGCAGGGAGTGGAGCAGTGCCAGCGCCAGGGCTGCCGGTGCGAGCCGGGCGGTGCCGGCGCTGCTGCCGTACCCATAGCGGGTCCTGCACGTCCCGTCCAGCTCCTCGAAGGTGATGGGCGTCTCACGGGCAGCCGTGCCCTGCAGGGTCATCTTCACCTGCCGTGGGGACAAGGTGGGCTACCCTGTCACCTTGCATGTCCCCGTGCCACCCTGTGCCATCCCAAGCCCTGCGTGCCCCTGTGCCACCCCTTGTCCCCATGCATCCCTGAGTGCCACACGTCCTGAGGTCCCACTTGTCTCTGCTGTCCCCGTGCCCCTTGTGTCCCCATGCCCTGCGCAACCCAGGAAGAGTGCTCCCCGTGCCCAGTGCCCCCACTCACATCCTCCACCTTCCTGAAGACTCGGAGCAGGTTTTCAGCCAGGGCCGCTTTCACCTCTGCCTCCGTCCAGTTCCTCGCCAGCAGCTCGGCCACCAGCGCGGGGTATGTGGAGACGTCCTCCAGGCCGGTGGGGAGCCTGTGCCACCCCGCAGCTGGCAGCCGTGCCGATGGCACCCACCTCCCGCACCCCCAGCGCAGGGCACGGGGGAGCTTCCCCCGCGGCTGGGCACACGCTGCCCCATCCCATCCCACCCCACTTCCATCACCCACTTTACCCCGTGACCCCGTCGTAGTCCCCACCAAAGCCAACGGACTGGACACCGGCCACCTTCTTCACGTGGTCCATGTGGTCTGTGGGCACGGAGGGGTCGGGGTGAGGGGGGCAGGGGGGTAACGTTGCCACCCCCTGCTCGCCCAGCTGCCCACCTCACCTGCGACGTCGGTCAGCTGGGCCGTGTCCCTGCACGTCACGTACTCGTTGTAGAAGTTGACCATCACCAGGCTGCCCGTGGAAGCCTGGGGGAGAGGTGGCCCTGAGCTCTGCAGCCCACCCACACCGTTCCCTGCCCGTGGCCGTGCCCCCCCTGCGCTCACCACCATCCTCAGCACGTCATCGGGCACGTTGCGGCGGTGCGGGCAGAGGCTGTAGGCGGAAGAGTGGCTGAAGATGACGGGGGCTTTGGAGAGGCTCAGTACAACCTTCATGGTCTCCACCGAGACGTGGGCCAGGTCCACGATCATGCCCAGGCGGTTCATCTCCTCCAGCACTGTCTGCGGGGACGGGGTGGGTGAGGGGTGCACGAGGGGCTGTGGAAGACCTGCACGGGGGGACACTGTGCACCCAGGGCACCTGCTGCTTGGCTTGATAACCCAGCATGGTGCTGGTGGGTGCTTGTATCGCATCCCCCACCCTGGCCCCTGCTCCCAGACACCGCTGCTGATACTGTCCCCACTCACCTTCCCAAAGGCTGAGAGGCCGTTGTGCACGGGTGGCTCGCTCCCGGTGTCCACCAGCCAGTTGTCAGCCCTGCAGAGCAGGGAGAATCATAGAATTGTTCTGGTTGGAAGAGACATTTAAAATCGACTCCAACCATTCCCCAGCACTGCCAGGGCACCACTAACCCCTGGCCCTCAGCACCACATCTCCACGGCTTGGAACCCCCTCCAGGGATGGGGACGCCACCACTGCCCTGCCCAGCCTGGCACAGCCCTTCACAAAGAAATTCTTCCTCATCTCCAACCTCAACCTCCCCTGGCACAACTTGAGGCCATTTCCTCTTGTCCTGTCGCTTGTTCCCTGGGAGAAGAGCCCAACCCCACCTGGCTCCAAGCTCCTGTCAGGGAGTTGTGCAGAGCCAGAAGGTCTCCCCTGAGCCTCCTTTTCTCCAGGCTCAACACCCCCAGGTCCCTCAGCTGCTCCTCACCACACTCCTGCTCTAGACCCTTCCCCAGCTTCATTGCCCTTCTCTGGCCACGCTCCAGCCCTTCAATCAGGGTGTTCCCCTCCTGCCCAGCCACACAACCTGTTCCCCCCCCCTCCCCACTGGCCCTGTCACGCCGTCCCCCATTGGGGTCTGCTACCAAGGAGTGTTGCAGCTGTGGGTGAGGGTCATGTAGCGGACTCCAAGGCGGTAGAAGGTGCGCAGAACACCCAGGCTGCTGTCGATGGAGTGGCCGCCCTCCACCCCGATGAGACTGGCCACCTTGTTGCTCTGGAAGGCCTGCTGGATGCCTGCGGGAGGGCGGGGGGGCATCAGCTGGGGTGGGCACCGGGGCACCTGTGTCCCCTGGGGCATCTGCGCCCCAGCCCCGTGCCCACCCACCGGCGCTGTCGACGACGCAGGCGAAGGTCTCGGGGTAGAGCTCGCACATGCGGTGCACCACGTCGATCTGCTCCAGCGTGCGCTTCACCGCGTCCTTGTTCTGCGTCTCGCAGGGCACGTACACCGACCAGAACTGCCCGTGGTGGCACTCGCTGAGCTCCAGGAACCCGGATCCATGCCTGCTGCCACCTGCCCTGGTGACCCTCTCTTTCCCAGTGCCCCCTGACCATCCTGGTGCCTGCTCCTGTGCCCTCCCCAGTACCCTCTGCCCATCTCAGTGCCCTTCCTGGAGCCCTCTGCCCACTCCAGTGCCCCCTGCCTGTCCTGGTGCCCTCCCCATTGCCCTCCCTGGTGCCCTTGCCCTCCCCAGCATCCTCCCCAGTGCCCCCTGACTGTCCTGGTGCCCCCTTCCTGGTGCACTGTGCCTGCCCCAGTTCCCACCCTTGTGCCCCCTGCCCAACTCAGTGGCCCCTGACCAACCTGGTGCCCTCTCTGGTGCCCTCTCCAGTGCCCCTGCCCTCCCCAGTGCCTTCTGCCCATCTTGGTGCCCACTCTTGTGCTCTCCCCATTGCCCCTGCCCATCTTGGTGCCCTCCCTGTGCCCCCTCTGCCTTTGCCATCCCACCTGCCCGCCCACGTGCCCGCTGCGCAGCTTGGGGATGTTGGTGTGGGTGTTGTTCAGCACGTTGAGGTTGGCCCCTGGCAGCCCCAGCTGGTTGTTGAACCTCTGGAGGAGCTGCCAGGGCAGGTCATTGTGCCTGGGCAGGGGAGAGAGCAGCAGTGAGGGGCTGTCTGTTCAGCTAGGTTCGTGGCTGCCCATCTCTCTGTCTGCCCACCCATTCCCCAGTCATCTGGCTGTCATTGCGTGCATCCACCCATCCACCCACCCACTCACTGGTCCATCTGTCCCCTCTGCCAGGAGCCACCCAAGCCACTCCGGCCAGGAGCTGGGGACAGGTCACTCCCAGGGGACAGCTCCACTTGGGACCCCCTTTGCTGGCCTCCAGCAAGCCGGAGGGAGCCTGGGGACCCCTCCGTGCACCCCTCCACGCAGCATCTCCCCCCTCAACCCTCGCACGCAGGGGAGCCAGCCCAGCAGCCCTCCAGCAGTGACATCAGGGTCACCACTGTGGGGATGTCCCCACCATGGGGATGTCACCACCAGTGACGGCACCGCGGTATCAGTATTGCTGGGGAAGTGCTGGGGGCCAGACACACGGGCCAGCTCCCACTTCTCCCCTCATGCGTCACGGTCCCCACATCCTCAGCTCCCCTTGCTCCGTGCCCACTTCCAGGGGCTGTGCCGCGCCGGGCTGGCATGGCACAGGGCTGGTGCCACGGGAGAACTGGAGCCTCCTGAGGGTCCCGGCACAAGACTGAGGATGTCCCTTAGGACACGACCCATTTTCCCTGAGCAGGAACTTCCCTTGGGGCAGCCTGGCTCCCAGTTTCCCAGCACTTCACCCGCTCCCAGTCCTGGGGTGCCCAGCACGGGGATCCCCTCGGCTGCACAGCCCCAGGGTGCTGGGTGCGGGGATCCCCCAGCAGTGCTGGCCCCAGTGGGATTTTCTGGCCGGGGTTTTTCTCGAGTTGCAGAGAGAGGCCACGCATGCCACGGGACCAGGCAACCTTTGCTCACCCGTCGATGACCGGCGTAGCCATCATGATGCGCTCGGCCTCCTCCCGGTGATGCTGCCCAGCGCAGGGCAGGAGCAGGCGCAGTGCCAGAGCCAGTGCCAACGCCAATGTGCTCCCACCCGGCATCTTCGCCCGCTCGGTGCTGCAGCCGGGGTGACCTGCCACCGTCACCATGAGCCCGCTGAGCACACGCACCGGGACGGCCGCCCCGGCTCGCCCAGCGTCCCCTCCTGCCGTAAATAAATAACCAGGAGCCGCAGCCATAACCCCACCCTGGGTGCCCTGCGCCCCAGGGCTGGCAGCGCCTGGGCACTGGAGTGGCACCGCAGCGGCACAGCGGGCAGCGGGGTGGCACGGTGAGCACCGGGGGGGCACAGCGGCCTCCCCCAGCCTGGCCTCGGGTGGCAGAGACGCACTGGGGCCTCTCTGCATAGCTGTGGTGACGCTCACGGCGCCTAATGCAGCCCAGATTTTTTTGCTGGGAACGCGCCCGTCCCATCCCTGCCCTGGCCTCCCAAGTGCCGGCACCCACCGGCATCCCCAGCCAGCGCCAGCACCCACCAGCACCCGCTTTGCTAACGGCAGGGCCCAGCACCCTGTGCCTTGCTTACCCTGCTCCCGGGATGCTCGGGCAGCCGCTGCCTGTGAGGGCTGTGAAATATGTTTTCCGGCTTGCGTGCCGGCGCCGGGGCTGGGATGGGCTCCGGCCACCCCAGAGCCACCCCCTGACATGGCGTCGGGCGCGGGGAAGTGGCCGAGTGCCATCGCACCCCGCGGCTCTGTGGTGAGACCATCACGCAGGGCAGGGCGGCACGGCCCTGGCGCGGGGCTGCCGCTGGTGCCCGGTGTGTGCTGGGCTCCCCGTGGTCCTGCTGCACGGCACGTGCTGGGAAACTGAGGCACGTGCCAGTCCTCGGTTTAGTGCCCGCGGTGGGGGCTCTGGTGGTCACCACATGGCTGGTGGTGGCCACGGTGTCGTGCGCAGTGAGAGGCACCGTGGGGCTGCTGGGGGTGGCATGGAGCCACGTGGAGACAGATGGATCCTAGGGTGGGAATCCCTGGGACTGGCACCCCTGGGGTGACCCAGCACCCTTCCCACCATGGTGGTGGGTCTGGCCGTGTGGGACCCCATCCCTGTGAGGTCCCCATCCTGGTGATGTCCCCACCCTGGTCATCCTGTGGCCATGCCATGGCCATGCCATGGCCATCCTTAGCCCTTTGGCCCTGCAGGCAGCGTTCTCCCGGCGATGGCGCCAGCGTGGCCGGATTCCCAGCCCTCCGGCAGGAATGTGCTGGGGGGCCCCGGTCTCCCGCCCGCCGGACGCTTCCTCTTTTGCAGCTATTTAAGGCCGGTCGCCAGCGCGGCCCCAGCAGCGGCCGGGCCATGGAGCGCATGGAGGTGACCGAGACCTTCGCTGGCATCGCGCTGCCCGGCCACCTCCACACCCAGGAGTCCCTCAGCTTCGCCGCCACCTTCGCCTTCCGCCCCACCGACGTGGTCATCGCCACTTACCCCAAATCGGGTGAGGGTCAGAGGGGCGGGGGCTGGAGGGCGAGCAGGGCTCCGGTGGGGTTAGGGGACAGGGAGGGGACCCAGGCTGGAGGTTGAGGGGGGGGGCATGGGCAGACTCTGCCACGCAGCCCCGCGGTTTGCCGCAGGACCGGGAGCTGCCTGTGTGGCTGGGAGGTGGCCGGGATCGGTGCCAGCCCTTCCCCGGGACAGGCACTGCTGGTCCCTGCAGCCTGGTGGCCACTGGCACCTCTGGGCATGGCACATGGCACCCCTAGCCCCGGCCATCAGCTCCCACGCCCCCAAAACCTGCTCTGCCCCGTCCTGTCCCCAGTCCTGGACTGGTGTGACTAGTGGGGGTCTGGGGCGGGGGTCCCACATGGCACTGCCAGCCCAGCTGCTGCTCTGTGCCATGACAATCTGTGCCATGCCATGCTATACTCTGCCCTGATGTGCCGTTCTGTGCCGTGTCATGATGTGCCGTGTGGTGCCATGCTGTGCAGTGCCATGCCAGGCATGCCCTGATGTGCCGTGCCATGCCGTGCTGTGCCATGCATGCCCTCCTGTGCCATGCCGTGTGGTGCCACTCAGTGCAGGCTGTGCTGTGCCATACCGTGCCATGCCATGCGGTGCCCTTGCCAGGCTGGCACTGATGCCCGCTTCCACAGGCACCACCTGGATGCAGGAGATCCTGACGCTGCTGTTCAGCCACGGGGACGTTGTGCCAGCCAAGACCATCCCGAACTGGGAGCGGGCACCCTGGCTGGAGCAGATCTACTGCCGGGCCGCGCTGCGGGACTCGGCCGCCCGCCGCCTCCTCACCACCCACCTGCCCGCCCGTGTCCTGGCCCCCGCCCTGCAGCACAGCAAGGCCAAGGTGACGTGGGGCTGGCACGGCCAGGGGGTCCCCGCAGGGGCATCCCGTGCCCATGGGGCTTCCCGCAGCCAGGGGGATCGCTGGGGGCTTTCTCAGTGGAATGCCCCCAGCCGTGGGAATGACGCTGTTTATCCCCCCTCTAAAGGTGATTTACGTGGCCAGGAACCCCAAGGACGTCGCCGTCTCCTTCTATCACTTCCACCGCCTGGCCAAGTTCCTGCCCGACCCTGTCTCCTTCGACGCCTTCCTCACACAATTCCTTGAAGGCACAGGTAAGGGTTGGGGAGGTCCTCGGGGTCCTGGGACTCAGCTGCAGAGCCCCCCCATCACGCCCTGCCTCCCTGCAGTGCACTACGGCTCCTGGTTTGACCACGTCAAGGGCTGGCTGGGCCAGCGGCACATCCTGGACATCATCTACGTCACTTATGAGGAGCTGCACCAGGTGAGGCCTGGCATGTCCCCATCCCCGTCCCCATCCCCGCCGGCTGCCCGGGGCTGACGGTGCCCGGGGCGGCAGGACCTGCGTGGCACGGCGCAGAGGCTCAGCACCTTCCTGGGCTGCCCGCTGGCACCGGAGACGCTGGAAGCGCTGGAGCAGCACTGCAGCTTCGCCGCCATGCGGGACAACGCCATGGCCAACTACTCCCTCATCCCCTCCGAGATCATGGACCACAGCCAGGGATGCTTCATGAGGAAAGGTGAGGGGGGGGTGTTAATGGGGGGGCGGAATGGGGAGGGGCTCTGGCTCTGGCTGCAGCCTCCCCATCCCTCCATCCCGCAGGCGTGGTGGGGGACTGGAGGGACCACTTCTCCCCCCAGCAAAATGCCCTCTTCAACCGCCTCTACCAGGAGGAGATGGGCGACCTGGAGCTGCCCATCCGCTGGCCCATGGCCTGAGGGGCTGGGGGAGCAGGGGGGGGGCCAGCAGCACTGGGCTCTGTCCCTCCACAGTGTGACTGGCCCCCGTTCTGACCCCCATTGCAGGGTGGGTACCCAGCACCCCCATAACTCATACACCCCCGTGCATCACCCTGGGGTTGTAGCCAGGCTGGGGGGGACACACCAGATGCACGACCCCTGCCTCGGGGATGTGGGATTTTTCCGGCCATCCCGGTGGCCTTCCTTCCCCTGGGTGGGGGCACATGGCCGTGACCCCGCTTTCCGCACGAGGAAATAAATATTTATTGCAGTTCCGGGCAGCGCGTTCCCAGGGCGTGAGTGGGAAGTGGTGGCTCTTATCAGTGGCCACATCAGGGTGGGACCAGCCCGGAGAAGACCTTATCTGCAGTGTGGGGCAATGGCCGGGTGGACGGAGCGGGGGCCGTGGTTCGTGCCAGGCCTCTTGGCCTGAACGGTGCTGGTGTTTGCTGGCAGAGCCCCTGGGGCTGCCGAGCCCAAAGTCTCCCTGGGACCCCCCCCTCCCCAAACCTGGGGATCCCCTGTGCATTCTCTGCAACCTCTTCCGATACCCCCTGCACCCCAGTGCCCCCTGCTCTGCCCCAGTGCACCCCCGATACCCCCTGCNCCCTCCCCAGCACCCTGGGGTGCCCCAGGCAGGCAGCACCCCCAGCCCCTGTCCTGCGCTCCAAGGAATTGCCACATCAAGCCACTTGGGAAGCTCAGGCACCATCAATAATTAACTCCTGGCTTAATTAACTGGCACCTGCCAGGGCAGAGTGGCACAGTGCCAGGGTGGAGAGGGGTGAGGGCTTGGCCCTGGCGCGAGCGAGACCCCACATCAGGGCTCAGCAGAGCTGGGGGCAGGCGGCAGCACCCACCCTGGGGACTCCAGCACTGTGGCCTGGTGGCACTGGTGCCCTGCCAGCTCTGCCAACCTTGCCAGCTCTGCCAACCCTGCCAGCTCTGCCAACCCTGCCAACCCTGCCAGCTCTGCCAGTCCAGTGGCACTGCTGGTGGGTGCAGAGCAGCTGGGTGACGCTGGGCACCCCCAGCCCCGTGGGGTCCCAGCCAGCCCCATGGCTCGGGGTGCCAGGGCGCGTGCCAAGGGCCGGCCGCCGCCGCAGGCTCATCACTCGCCGGGTTTCCATGGTGACGTCTATTATCCTGCTTTATAGGAGATGAATCAGGGGCTATAAATACGCCAGTTGATCGGGGTGTGGGGGGGGGTGCCGGCAGCGGGCAGTGCCAGGGGCCGTGGTGGTTCAGTGTAGCCATCCCGGTGGGGGGGTGAGTGGCTGTCACCCCTGTGCCAGCACCCAGGGCCATGGCAGCGTCCCCAGTCCCAGCTCAATGGCACCTACGTGGCAGGCTCTTGGGTGGCTCCTGCCCCGTGTCCCCAGTGTCAGTCCCCAGGGTGGCCTTGGGTCACACCCCACCCTGGTGGATGTCACCTTGCCAGGAGCATCTGCTGGCACCCGTTCAGTGTGGCACCGGGTGAATGACGCACGGCACACGGGATGGGGTGGGTGACACACGGCACGTGGCACGGGAGGCAGCTGGCACGCGGTGAACACCGGCTTTTGGCACAGCGAACGGCACATGGCCCTCGGTGTGCTGCACGTGGCAGCGGTGTGGCACAGTGCCCGTGTGCCACGCATGGCACACGGCCCCGCATGGCACATGGCACGGCACGGCACACGGCACACGACACGGCACATGGCACGGCACATGGCACTCAGCACATGACCCAGAACATGGCACACAGCGTGTGGCACATGGCAGCATCCGTGGCACACGGAACACAGCGTGTGGCACATGGCACAACATGGAGCACATACCATGAAACATGCGTGTGACACGCGGTGTGTGGCACGCACCACATGGCACCACGCGTGGCATGCAGCATCCATGGCACACAGCACGTGGCACACAGTGCATGGCACGGCGTATGGCACGCAGCGCACGGCACCTGGTACCACATGTAGCACGCGGCACAGAACATGTGGCACACGGCACATGGCACACGGTGCGTGACATAGCACACGGCACACGGCACAGTGCACGGCACGCAGCGTACAGCGTGTGGCACACTGTACATGCATGTAGCACCTGGCACACGGGAAACATTGCATGGGGCATGTCACAGCAAACAGCACACGATACGTGGCACACATCATCTGGCATGTGGCACATGGCAAACACTACGTGGTACATGTCACATCGCCCACAGCACGTGACACAGGGCACACATCACACGGCACACGGCACGAGGCACAGGCAATGTGCGGGCAGGAGGGGGGCACTGGTGCTGCTGCCTCTCCTCCTGCTCCTGTGGCCTGGATTTCGGGGCCGCGGCACAGCGGGGCGGCTGCTCCGCTCGGCTTCAAAGCCGCGGCTGCTCCAAAGGCCCTGCAGCTCCGGAAAGCCGAAATACGCGGGCAGCGGCGATGCAGCCGGTGGCAGTGCCCATGTGGCCAGCAGCAGTGTCCGTTTGGCCAGTGGCTCTGCCCTTGTGGCAGTAGCAGAGGCCAGGGGCATTGCCCATGTGGTCAGCGGCAACACCGGTGTGAATGGTGGCACTGCCCATGTGGCCAGTGGCATTGCCCATGTGGCCAGTGGCAGTGCCTGTGTGACCAGTGGCAGTGCCCGTGTGACCAGTGGCAGTGGCCGGTGGCAGTGCCCATGTGGCAGCCGTGTCTGGGGGCCATGCTGGGCTCTCACTCGCCCTCACCACGGGCCGTGGCTGGGCAGACGGTGGCACAGTGACACGGGGGTGCCGAGTTGGGGGTCCCCATGCCAGCGGCTGGTTTGTCGTTGGCACCCGGTGAGCACGCAACACGGGCACAGGGCCAGTTTCTTTATTGGGGGGGTCCCTGAATGCCAGGTTGTAGGGGGAAAGGGGGAGTCATCATGCAGCCTCCAAACGATGTCACAGCGACAGACAAGTAGGGACTGAGGGGACAGTGAGGGGGGGAAACCCCCGGGCATGGCAGGTGGGGGGCATGTCCCGCAGCGGGGCACCGGGATGTCCCTGTGTCCTCACCCAGGGGCCCATCGGGGGGATGCGGGTGGGGAGGGGACCCAGCGGGG
>VZZY01001015.1:127908-162879 GCA_013400335.1 Eurystomus gularis | reverse complement strand
GCCCGCGCCCCGACTCACCTCCCGCTACCGCAAATGGCCGACCGGAAAAGGAAGCGCGGGCGCGGAACGCGCCGGAAGTGCGGCCCCGGCGGCCAATGGGCAGCGCCCAGGGAGCGGCCCCATGAGGCAACGGCGCCGGAAGCGCTTGGCGGCGGCTTCACGCGCCCGGAGTAAAGATGGCGGGAGCTTAAAGGGACCGCGCACACTGAGCGGGAGAGGGCGCGGCAGGGAGGCGAGGGCCGTCCCCAGCACCTCCTCCCCTGGCAGGGAGAGGGCTCAGAGGACCACCACCCACCTTGGTGGAGCCCAAAGCTTGCAGTGGCACCAGCCCCAGCCCCATTGGCTGCACCCTGGAAGCCCCTGAGGATCCCCCGCACTACTCTGGACATCACCCTCTGCTCCACAGAACCAAATCTTCCCCACAAGGGCTTGATTTGGCCTGCAATGACTGAAAAAACCAAACCCATAAGATCAAAGAACATTTGAAATTCCATCTGCTGGGGGAAAATGAATTAAAAGAATGAACTTGTGAAGAAACAAACAGGTTTGGAAGGGAAAAAAGTAAAAATAGAGGCAGTAGCATCAAGGGCTGAGGCTCCCTGTGCTGGGACAGCGGAGAGGACACCTCGGGGGACACCCTCCCTCCCATCACTGGAGAAAGGAGAGGCTCTCCCAATGAACAGGAGCCTGGGAACTGAGAGCTTCAGTGACTGAGCTTGGTTTGGAGTGTCTCCACTCACAATCCTCATGGAATAACTCAAGACAACAATCTTTCCAAAAGGATTAACCCAGGCAGAGCACACCAGGCACCAACCATCGTTTTAATGCGTCCCCTGGTGAAGGGCACACCACCACCACGTCATCACAGCTCGTTTTCGCCAAAGCCACGAGGATAGAGCTGGAGGAGCCGCCAGCTTTGTATGGAGGCTTCCCAACAGACACCTGCCCCTGCTCGAGGCCCTGAGAGCACCTCTCCAGCTCAGAACCACCTTCCAACGTGTCACTCGGAGCCACTCTCTGCAACGCCCGCTTCCAACATCCCACTGCGGGGTTCTGCTGGGTTCTGCACACAGGGTTTCCTCAACCTCTGCTTGTGAGACACTTGCTATGAAAACTGAACACAAGTGCTTGGCCAGGGAGAAGAAAGCCCTTGTCCCGTACAACTTCACAGCTCCAATAAGGTTCAAACGTGCCAGAACACATACCCGTGTCTTGAAATGTTCTACCAACACAGCAGCACCTTATGGACAGTTTATTCTAGCGAGTTTTTTCAGCTTCTATTTTACGTTCAGCAGCAAAGACAACCTGGGGGTTTGGTGGAGTCACACAAGAGCTGCAGCCCCCCAGAGTCTCGCAGGGGTTTCTGGCCCTGCAGGGGACACCCCACGCTCCCGCCATGTCACACAGCGCAGCGAGAGGTGGCTTACAAGGACTTCGCAGGATCTCTCGCCCTTCAGATGATGTACGCCGCTCCCGTCTACAAGGAATCTTTCCAGCGGATTAGACTTACCCAGCTCCTAATCACCACCACCCCGCTGAGAATCCATTTCAACATCCTGAGGAGTTCTCCTTCCCGCAGGGAAAAGCTCCTCCAAAGAGCCATCCCTTACATTTTTGGGTAATAGCAGCACAGATTCCCTGCTCAGTTCTCTTTGACTCTGGAGCTGAAAAGGGAAAGGGTCTGTGTCCAGAAGAAGCCTCTGGAGTCCCCCACCCTGTTCCATGTCAGGAGTGGGCTTCATACTGGTCTCAGGCGTGGTTCTTCCTCCTCCTCGTGGTTTGGTGGCTGCTGGGGCATTTCTTCATCTCTGGTGTCTTGCTTGTCTCTCTCTGCTTGAAGCCAGCTCTGAGGAGCTATCATTTTCTTTGGCCCATAGGGGGGAGGCCCAATCAAAGCTTCGATGTCATCGTAATTTATCACTTCTTTCTCCAGGAGGGCGTTTGACAGCTAGAAAGAGTGTAAAAGGCATCATGAGGCGCAGGGGTTCGAAAACAGCCTCTCTGATCTCATCTGAACTCTCCCTGCCAGCTCAGACCTCAACATCTGGCCACAGCACGTGCTGCAGCCCACGAGGACAGACCCCTGGCTACCACCCCACCGACGGGGTGACCCAAGAGCCTGCTGGAGCCAGCAATAACTTCTCCAGCCTGCCAGCACCTTCCACAAGAGCGTTTTTGGCCAGGAACACGCGGTATGACTGGAGGACTCCAGGGAATGATGTGGAGAGTCAGAACTCCAGGAGCGCTCCGAGAAGAGCCCTTGCTGCCCCTGTCACCACACCTGTGGCCTGGCCCAAGCTGCCAAAGGAGCAGGGAATGGGAGCACAGTCAGCCCCGCAGCCCCCCTGCACACACAGCCGTACCAAAGAGCTGTCTGCTCCTGCAGGCATGGGCTGAAGGTCATCAGAAGTTCCTCTCTAGAAGAGTTGAGTTCTCCAGCCCCTCTGCCAGCACTTGAGCAGCAGGTGGCTGTCAGACATGGAACTGCTCAATTCTGCTGACAAGATGCGACACACTGGCCTGGCGACTGCAACATTTACTCTGTAGATACTTTGGCTTCACTTTAAAGTTTCTCTGTGATGACCCTCTAGCGAACATCTGACTGCTGTTAAATGAAAGCGTCAGAACAGAGGAAGCCTGCAGAGAGGAGACCCCCTCGCAAGGCCTGCCTCCAGAGCACTGCCAGGGCACTGTCCCGAGGACAAGGCCGTGATGTGACCCCCAGCAGGGTGTCCCAGCAAGCCCTGGCTACCTCCCCACGCATGGGAGCCCTGCAGTTGAGTAGCTGAGGGGTGGGGTTGCTGTTGTTCTTGTTTGAAAAAGATTAGAATTATGGAATCATTCGGGTTGGAAGAGACCTTTAAGATCATTGAGTCCAACCATTCCCCCAGCATGGCCAGGGCACCACTAACCCCTGGCCCTCAGCGCCACATCTCCACGGCTTGGAAACCCCTCCAGGGATGGGGACTCCACCACTGCCCTGCCCAGCCTGGCACAGCCCTTCACAGCCCTTGCCACTAAGAAATTCTTCCTCAGCTCCAACCTCAGCCTCCCCTGGTGCAACCTGAGGCCGTTTCCTCTTGTCCTGTCGCTTGTTCCCTGGGAGAAGAGCCCAACCCCACCTGGCTCCAACCTCCTTTCAAGCAGTTGTTGAGAGTGAGAAGGTAGAAAGCAATTGTTTTATTTGCAAAAAGATGCAACACTAAGTTGACTCCTGGTCATTTTGGATGTCATGGACCAGTCTTGTGAAGGAAATCAAGTAGATACACAGGGTGCTGCAACCCAACCATGGCTCAGCCTGCAGCGATGGGTGCAGAGCTCCTGGCAGAGAGGCAGGGACATGCCAGGATGACTGGCCAGGGGACTGTCAGGACACAAAGGGGAGGAAGCAAAGCTCTACCTCTGCAACAAGAACTCCTTAGTACATCAGGTAGGGAAGAACTGCCTGGAGTCACCAGAAAGCATGAACCAGCACCAGTCAGCCAAGGCAACAGGTCCCATATTCCCTCAGCAAAGCCAGAAACCGTCCACCTGAGTCCTGTCCTCTACAGGACCTGGAAGGATGAGCTGCTCCCGCCTCTACAGGCCTCACACAAGCAGTTATTGTTTGCTCTCCAGGAAATCACAGTGCCAAGAAGCTAGCGGAGAAGTGCAGGTGAGGGGCACACTCTAGCTTTGAGCACCTCCACAGAGCACTCCTGCTCCTCCACCCTGCTGGTGTCAGGAGGCAGATCTCTCCCTGCTGGAAAAGACACGTTCCTCCCTGGGCCTGCTCCTCATCCAGAGGACAGGCAGTCAGCAGTCCCTTGTTCACAAACGAGCCCCAGCACTCCCACTACAACACCTTCCAGGACCACAGAGACACGGCAACAGCTGAGCTACACAGCGCAGAAAGCAGCAAGGCCAAATCCCCCAGTTATAAACCCCCCAAAACACAAAACACGCCGCCCCACAACTCCAGCTTACTGTTTGCAGCTTGTCCCGGTTCTCCAGTAAGAGTTTTTCCGTGCGCCTGTAAGCCTGCGCCACCAGGACTTTTGCTTCCTAGAAGACAGTGACAAGAAGAGAGATTTGGAGCGTAGGTGGCAACTGACACAACATGTGGATAAACAAGGAGAGCACCAAGGGATGGAATCTGCAAACTGAGCCCAGCAGAAAATGGTTCCCAGCAACTGAAAATACAGATAAACTGCACTAAAATAAGCCAACGGCAAACTCATGTTAAGGAACAGTAAAAACCAGCACAAACACACCTCCCCCGCGAGTCCCTGGCTGTGTAACAGCAAAAGGTGCAGCTCAGCACGAACCCCAGCGAAGCACAACCCGAGTGCTTCTGAGCCAGAGTTTTTTCCTTTCCAGCTATTTGACTTTTCAACTAATGCAACTATTTTTTGGCCATAGTTTCCTGCCAAAACAGGCTAATGGTTTTCAGTCATCATTCTGGTGAGACAGGCTCTCAGATCTAGGAAGCAGGGACATTTAGACTGTGTAACTGCGACTTCAAGAGACAGATTTCTTGTGATCTAAGTGTTGCTCAGCCATGCGCAGGTATACACAGGACTCCTGGGGGCCTAGAGAGACTTCACGCAACAGAACCCTTCCCTGGACCTGGGTACTTCTCCACAGTTCCACAACAACCCCACAGTCTCCTCGGATTATTCCTTCTCCTGCAGAGAACTTCGCCTTCTTACATTTGCACCTCCTGTCTCCCAGCTCATCAGGGTCCTGTCCCCACCGGAACCAGGACTGCAGCTTTCACAGTTTTATGCACATTGCAGCGTATTTCATAGAATCACAGACTGGTTTGGGTGGGAAGGGACCTTTCAAGGTCACTCATCCAACCCCCCTGCAGGGAGCAGGGACATCTGCAACCAGAGCAGGTTGCTCAGAGCCCCGGCCAACCTCACCTGCAATGGTGCCAGGGATGGGGCAGCCACCACCTCTCTGGGCAACCTGCACCAGGCTCTCACCACCCTCAGCAGCAACAATTCCTTCCTCCCATCTAGTCTAAATTTCCCTCTTTTAGTTTCAAACCATCCCCCCTTGTCCTGTCCCAACAGACCCTGCTCTAAAGTCTGTCCCCATCTTTCTGACAGGTCCTTTGAAGTCCTGAAAGGCCACAAGGTGTCCCTACCTTTACTGAACTGCATAAAGGAAAGAACAAAGGGGAACGTGTGACCAATGGTGGCCTTACATGGTCCATCATTTGCTGAAGTCCTTGGCTGAAAGGGCGTCGGCCAATTCCAGGTGCACTCTCCAGGTCTGGGAAGGAGAGCTGCCCGATGCTGGGCACCATCCCGTACTGCTTCACCATGGAGTAGGCTATCTTGGTCACCTTCTTCAGGTCATCCTGTGCTCCTGGGCAGGAGAGACAGACAACACTTGCCAGCTCTGAGCTGAGTGCAAGAGGAACACGTCCTCCACAAACAGACATTCCACTAGTTGAGAGACCAGAGGGCCCACAGAGATGAACACTCCACCTGCTGATGGACCTTTCTACAGGCACTGTAGACCCAGGCGTGGCAGTGAATGCATCTACATGGAGTGCTTACCTGCCACTGCCTGCCGTTATCCCACTGGGATACAACCAGTTGGGAACACAGCATGGAAAGCTCTAGGCCCTCCCATGAGCCAAGGGTCTCACTGGGTAATTGCATCTGTGGCCTTATGCTCTGGGACAAGTCTAAGACAATGTGGTGGCAACCAACGAGAGGCCTCCGTGCTCACAAATGCAAGCCCAAGATCAAACCATGCAATTTAACGTTTCTTCTTCCCAGTGCAAGAAATGTCTGTCTGTTGCTCAGATCACCCTCGGACAGTGCAAGTGCAGAAGTTCAGGCTCTCTCAGCCCCACCTCCACGCTCCCCACCACCTCTCTCAGCCCCTCACCTCCACCTGCCCATGCCCCAGCCTGGCTCCTCACCTGTGGTGACCTTGTTGAAGGTGATGGCCTCGGCCACCCGTCCCCCCAGCGCCATGCACATCCTCTCCAGCAGCTGCTCCTTGGTGAAGAGGTACTGCTCTCTCGGAAGGATCTGGGCGAAGCCGAGCGCTGCGTTTGTCCGAGGGGCTATGGAAACCTGCAACGCAGGGCAGCTCCCTCAGCTCAGAGACAAGAGAGCTCCCAACTACTGCAGCAGAGGGACAGCAGGAAGAATCCTGCACTCCCATCAGGATCTGACAAAAGCTATGGGGCAGGCTGACCTACAGAGACATGGCCAAGGCCGGCAGTATGTCACCAGTGCTGTACTGGAGGCCCTGCCCTCCCAGCTACAGACACCTTCTGCTCAAGAAATGAAAGGAAATTGTCCTTAACAGCAAGTCAGTGAAATCCTGAGAGGTAGGAGTTGCTCTGGAGGCTATAAATCAAACAGGCCTCACTTCACTGCATCCCAGAATCACTAAGACTACCTGGAGAAAGCTGGGATGTCTTCAGGACAGAGCCATTCAGAGCCATTTCCCCCACCCATTAAATGAGAGTAATTAACAACAGTTCAGCTTATACAATAGGTCATTTG
Organism: Eurystomus gularis; assembly: GCA_013400335.1. Lineage (NCBI taxonomy): Eukaryota > Metazoa > Chordata > Aves > Coraciiformes > Coraciidae > Eurystomus > Eurystomus gularis. Next base: position 156,361 of record VZZY01001015.1, on the reverse strand, counting down.
GAGTGAATTTGCTGCTGGTGGCAAGCCAAGGAGCTGTCACCCTTGTCATCTCCACTCCCCACCTCCTCCCAGCGTCAAGGCTCTTCTTGGAGGAGATGTGCATGGGAGAGAACACACCCAAAGAGTGGCCTTTCCCTGCAGAGAAGGGCTTCAGGCAGATGAACTGCCAAGTGTGCCAATCTGAGAATAAACAAAACACTTCTCTTCCCAACAGCACCAAACGGCAGCTTCGCTGGCTGCAAGGTGCTGGCACCACGGCAGGGAAAGATCCTGCACGCACAGACACACGGCGCAGGGCTTGGTGTCTACATGAACGGAGCAGCAGGAGACTCAGACGCTCCAAAGGGTTTAAGAGGAGGCTTTTCACTGCAAGGCTTCTCCAGCCAGTTAATCAGCTTTGCAGCATCGCTATCATCAGGGGAGCCTAATACTGGATTTCTCTACTGCTTATTTTAGGGACATGGTTTAGCGGTGGATTTGGCAGTGGTGGGTTAATGGTTGGGCTCAATCTTAAAGGTCCTTTCCAACCTAAAGGATTCTAGGATTCTCCATTTGCCGTTCATTTTGCTGCAGCATTCACAGCTCCGAGCTGACGGTGGCCAGGAGAACGCAGAGGAGCTCATCACAAGCACTACAGAACAACCAACGCATCTTGGACAGGGGAACCCCAAAGGACTCTCCTCCCGCCCAGTGAGAAGCTTCGTTGTGCAGCCGCTGGTACTGGAGTTACCTTCATCACCGCCTCGGTGTGCTCCAGCAGCCAGCCGACCAGCGCGTGCCCCGACTCGTGGAACGCCACAACCTTCCTCTCCTCTGGTGACAGGATCTTACTTCTTTTGGCAGTGCCTAGAGGGATGTAGAGAAGGATTCGGCAATAGGTGCAACCAGTTGGGCGTGACCTTGTGCAGCTGAGCACACGAGCTCGCGTGGTCTGTGGGTGAGCAGCCAGCACGCTCCATCTTGCCCTCTGTCTAGGGAGGGCCAGTAACGATTACACTGAAACTGCAGTAAAAATTACCCTTCCGTTACAGGCTGTGGAAGGTGCTCTCTCTCCCTGCCATAGAAAACAAGCCGTGCTTGGACTGCTTGAAAACACTGGCAAGATCATCTCCCTCCTCCCCTTCTTACAACAGACTTAATCATTAGGCACATAATTCTAACATTTGATTAGATCACAGGTCCAGAACGCAGAGCTCTGTTCCGTTCCCAGCTCTGCCAAAGGCACGCTACACTCCATCTCTGCCCAGGGACAGAGCTGCAACAAGTCAGTCTACGTTTGCAAAAAAACACCCAAAAAGAAAATAACCCGACCCCCAAAGAAGGGCTAGGGAGAATATCACCCTGGTTTTGCTGTACGGTCTGTCAGTCCCTCAGGCACAACTCGAGAGAAACAAGATGTTGCATTATATCTATGAGAGGTCCCAGTTGAGATTCTCGCGCATTAGAAGCGTTCAAATCAGCAAAAGACCAAGAGAATATATAAAAGTCTTTCTCCAGCCCCTGGAAATGTCTCTGATTACACACAGCATGCTCCATATGAGCTTATTCCCAGGCTCCTGAGAACCAGCAAATTAAGCCATAACTCACACTTCACACTTCCTCCGAAAAAAGGTGATTTTTGGAAGCGTCTCTTTTCCAAGCCCGTAGCCCATAACGCAGAATAGGTCCAATTAGGATTTAAAAAAATAAATAAAAATGCTGAACGGAAGTGAAACTTCTAGCACCTGGAAAAAAATACATTTAACTACAGAGCACAGGGCGTGTGGAGCAGTCAGAGCTCTGCGTGGGGAATGCCAGGAGCAGCGGGGGGTAGAGCAGAGCCGCGAGCAGCACTACCCCACGCTCGCTTCACGGCTTGGAAAACAACCTTCTATTACCATGAATTTTTAAACAAAGTCCGGAGCTTTATTAAACAAGGAAACAGCAAAATTAGCGTGGCAGATCTTGTAGGATTACTGCTCGGGGACGCGGGGAACCACTGTGCCCTGCAAGGCGTGATGGTGATGGAAGAGTAGATTAATTGCAACAGCCTCGATTTGCATCGGTTGGGTCCTTACCCTGCCTTGGGCAGCGCGCACACGAGCCTGTACGTCTGTGTAGAAAGATGTGTGTATATATACACACACTATACTATATATACACACACACTTCAGAAATTCTGGACCCGTTCCTCTGTCAGCCCACCGAGGAGGGAGGGACTGTACTCTTCACAACAGCACACAGTGTGCCTACAAGGATGATTTCTTTTCCTACATAAAGCCATCTCCAGGCAGGAAAGTGCTCTGGAGGCCTGTTCTCATCATGTTTAAGAGACAAACGACCCAGGACACAGCTCTGGTGTATCTCTGCTGGCCTTACACAGTGTCCACAAACGCCACCAAGAGAACAGGCTCCACTACGTCTACTATATCGAGGGGCTGAAGCGTGTCCAAAGAAGCCAGGTTGCTGAGCCTGGAGAAAAGGAGACTCAGGGGAGACCTTCCGGCTCTGCACAACTCCCTGCAAGGAGGTTGGAGCCAGGTGGGGTTGGGCTCTGCTCCCAAGGAACAAGTGACAGGACAAGAGGAACCGGCCTCAAGTTGCACCAGGGGAGGTTTAGGTTGGAGAGGAGGAAGAATTTCTTCATGACAAGGGTGGTCAAGGGCTTGCCCAGGGCAGTGGTGGAGTCCCCATCCCTGGAGGGGTTTCCAAGCTGTGGAGCTGTGGTGCTGAGGGCCAGGGGTTAGTGGTGCCCTGGCAGTGCTGGGTTAACAGCTGGACTCGATCTTAAAGGTATTTTTGAACCAAAGGGAATCTATGATTCTAAAGACAACCCCTAAAAGCCTCTGGTGTGCTCAGCAGGTTCCTCCCTCACTCCCAGGAGACCTGACTTACTGCCTGCTTTCTGTTCCCAAACTAAGAACACAATGGGGACTACCACAGCGAGAAGTTCTTACTCCTCCCTTACTGCAACACAAAGCTTTAAGGCTAACGGGGCCTCTGGTCTTGCAAAGTTCTCTTTTGATTCCACACCACTCTTATTAAAACCAGAAGCTCATAATGGAAAGCACAGTAATTTCTTCTTTCTTTCAAGAAAAGCTTTTACAGCAACTGAAATGCCCTCTGGATTGTGAAACCCAGAAGTGCTCCTATTCCATAGCAAGGGACCATTGAATACATGGGCCTGAAGGGTTGTCTGGGGTCTTTCAGACTTGGTCTACAAAAAAATAGCTGAGTCCTGCTAATACGAAAGAATCCGATTAAGCAACAGAGACTTGACGGCCTCCTACACACCACAGAGTCCGAGCGAAGCAAGTCAGCTTGTCAGCAGTGAAACTGCCCTGCCCACCAGTGCCCCCTTCCCCGCTAATCCCAGACATCCCCCGCGGCCTCACTCGCTTTTCGCCTTATCTTCCAAGCCTGGGGAACTGAGGCAAGGGTGGAATTCCAAAAGAAAAGCCAAGTGAATCCCTACAAGTTTGGGGCTTTCTCTCCTGCAGATGGGGAAGCGAAGCGCATCTTTGCTCTGGCTGACGAAGATTTCTGCGTTACAACCCGACTCGTCTCGCTGTCCGCTCCCGGGAGCCGCCGAGTACAGGCTGGGCTTCGTGCGAGCGTGGCCACACTTACCCAAAGCACCCCAAGGGTTTTGTTTTCAAGATGCAGGTGAAACCATCGGGAATATTCTCAAAAAAATTCTCTCTTAAATGAGGAAATGTTCTGGCATTTTCTGATAAAGGAAACTCAGGACTAAATTCCAGGACCAGGAAACAGCTGCCCCAGTACACACATCCTGTTCCACACACAGAATGCTACTCTGTGCCCAGCTCCCCCAGGAGGGCACTGCAGCCTGGACGCAGTTCAGTGGCTTTGAAAGCCACAGCTTGGCTACAGGGCAGCTCAGACTGAAACCCACCAGATTCAAACCCCTCAGGTGAAGTCAAGAGTTGTGGGAACTCTTTTTCCCCTCCCTGTAATACACTACAGGGTAGTCTCCAGAGGTTCCTCTGCTGGCAATCACACAAGCGCCGGGGAAAGGCCGACAGGATGTTCTCAGAGGGAGAACAGTACTCTACTGTCTTTCAGTTTGTTCTGCCAATCCATCAAAGCCGGGGCTTTGAGGCCAAAAAGAAAAATCTCCGATTTCTTGCTGCTGAGGATGCACAGCCTGCTCGCTATTCATGTTTATGTAGCAGGTGTCTAGAGCAGCGAGAAAAACCCAGAGATACTTCCAATCTTCTTTAAAAAAAAAAACCCAACCAAACTAAACCTAAGCCCTCAAACTCAGAAAGCCACCCCGATGTAATTTCCCTCTTTACTCTTTTGCTGCTGGCCATCTTCCCTGAGCTATGGGTTCAGGCTGCCTGCAGATTCAGGAAGACAGATCCATTTGGGGTCTTGTTTGGAGAACCTTCAGTGAGTATGGAATCCAAGACCCTTGTCTTCCTCAAACGTCACCCACTCACTCGAGCCCTCTCTCACAAAGTGAGGCACAGAGCAGTAAAACACCCCCAGAAACGGCTGGGTCACCCACCTGCAATGACTCTCTCCACGGCATACTCGAAGTTGAAAGTATCGATGGATTTGTGACCTTCTCTAGCAGCATGAAGAGCAGCTTCGTTACAGATATTCGCGATGTCAGCTCCTGTAAAGGAGAGTTCACAAGAATGACACTGGGTTTGTCACGTGACAGGTTGAAGGGGACAGAAGAGGCAAGAACAAATCTGGAGCAGGACCCAAGGAAGTCAAACAGCCTGCGCTTTTTTGTTCCTTGGGAACAGAGCAAACCCAGCCCGCGGTGTTTATGTTCGATTGGAACAATACAACCGCCTTGGCAATGAACGCTGCGTTGCCACACAGAGGACAGGGTTCAGCAATCAATTAACGGGTGAAAGCCGAGGCTGGCTCTCGGCGTGCAGGAGCGGCGTGGGCAGCCTGGGCTGGCACGAGCTGCCGCGCTGCTCCTACAGCGACCGCACAACCCCTGCGCGGAAGAGAGAGCACATCTGTTCTGAGTTTGTGTGTGTGGGTGATGGTGGCGGGGGGCTGCTGAAAGAAGTCACGAAGAGGCACAGTGTGCTGGGGCCTGTTAGAGGGGAAACCCAGAAAGGATATTCCAGGAACTCCACATAAACAGGAACTCTGGAGCCCCTTGCTCAGCACTCTTTCAAACTCCCAGGGACCTACCCTGGAAGCAGGCTCAATGCAGGAGCCAGCCAGAGTTGTCCAATTTCTACTCTGACTGACAAAGTAATGGCTGTTCATCCCTCCTGTCACGTTCCTGGTAACATTTATCAACTTAAGAGTCTTTCCCCTGAAGCGCAACATCTTCCCCTCAACAACAGCTCGGACAGGAGTGCAAGCAGTGGTTCCTCCCCTCAGGAATTAGGAACCCAGGCACTACAGAAGTCTATTTTCCCTCCCCCTACACCCTGCTAGTCCCAGAAGCTTCACAGGATTGAAGACAGCAGTGAACAATTGCTCATCAGAGCTCACCAGGGAGCCAGTCAGGTTCCCACTATTTCCATAGAGATAGAGAAGGCTTGAAGAAAAAAAAGCCCTTTAAACCAAAATACCCCAAATACTAAGGAACCAAGAAGCTCCAACGTGAGCTGCAGGAGCAGGTCGGGAGCGGCCCCACAAGCACGCAGTGTGTCCTACCGCTGAAGCCCGGGGTCAGCTCAGCCAGGCGCTGTGAGTAGAAGCTGGCATCTTGGATCAGTTTGAGACCCTTCAGGTGCTGCTCAAAGATCTCTCTTCTCTCCTGTAAAGAACACAGAACCTCTGAGCCCAGGAAGCCTTCAGGACGTGGCAGCTTCAATGCTGTCCGTGGCAGGGAGCAGGGATGGGGCCACTGCCACCAGAGGGCAGGGCTGTCCTTACAGCCTGTGACAGGAGCCTCCATCAACACCCTCGAATTCACACCAGATGTACAGAGGCTTACCCTGAGTCACGGCTTTCTCTCTCAGGGCCGCTCTCCCCTCCCAACTTTCACTCTGATCTGTCTGAACTTTTCTCTCGCCATGAAAGCACTCGCAGGAAGGCGCTCCGGCTGCCTCGACCTGCTCCTTCACACACCGCAACCTGAAAACCCCGACTACCGGCTACTCAGCCTGCGACCATTTCCCAGATGAAGGTGGGGGTGAGATGATGGCTGGGCAAGTAGCCACGGCGTGACTCATCCAGCTGGTCCAGGAGATCCTGATTAAAACAATGGGCTCAGTTGCCAGGGTTTTTCCCCTTCCTCCTTCAGGGCAGCTGCACAGTTCATGCTTCCGGTGCCAGATTCTATCAGGCATTTGAGGTATTTTAACTGAAAACTCGGAGGAGGACAGTAAAGCACAGATGGGAGAAGAAGAGCCTGTGCTGGCAGAGCAGACAGATCTTCGCTGCAGCTGAGCCTATTCCCAAAACTCTGCTACAAATGTCAACACAGCCGACATGGAAGACTCCTGGTAAATGGGATTTAAAAAGCATTCAGAAGGAGAAAGTCACTTAAACAGGCTGCCTAAAGGAAAACGAGGAGCCTTACAAGGATATTGAGGACAATAAACCTACAGAACAAATGGTGCTCAAGGCACATGACAATTTCAGCTCTCACACAAGCCAACTTGCCAATTAGGTGGCTCCCAATTCCCCGGAGAGAAGACACAAACATTGTTCTGCATCTGCATGGCAAAGGGAAGCTCACAAAAGAATTCACTGCCAGAGCTCCTACCAGAGCAGAGACACTTGAAACCAGGGAGTTGTCATCTCAGGGAAACAAGCAACTGCATTAGCATGTCAAATCCTTGACTTAGAGCACATAAATAAGAAAGAAGGAAAACAGAAGCTTGCTGTCTCTATCTTCTCCAGGCTCTCAGCCTTTGCTAGGCCAGTGAAGCCCCAGCAAGGACTGGGACACCTTAGTCATTAGTGTCATGGTACGGCGAGGGCAGCAGGTGGAACGTACCTGGAGTGTTGGAAGATCAATAAAGATGTGCCTGTCAAGCCTCCCAGGTCTCATCAAAGCATTATCCAAGACGTCAGCGCGGTTGGTGGAAGCCAGCACTATGACATGATCTGTGGTCCCCATTCCTGTCGAAAACCAAGCAAAATAAGCGTCACTAAAGGTGAAGGATTGCACCGTCACAGACACCGCACTGTTAGCGTACAAAGGGGCAAGGCAGGACACAAAGAATGTCTTGTGCAGATTTATCACAAAGCCAGAGGGTGTTCACAGCATCCCTTGGGGCAGCTGGGGCTGAGAAAGTGTCCTCTCCAGCGAGGAGCACAAGACAGGAATGAACCTCCCAAGTCTCCCGGGCCAGTCTCTGGTCATCACGGATACTCTGAAATGCTCTTTCCATTCACTTAACATGCCTTGGCTTAAAAATTAATTCTTTCCCTCCCTTTTGCCACATTTAGAAACCAGAACAGAACCCCTCTATTCTGATGAGTCAAGAGATGCCTTCTCACCCCCAGGGTTAAGGCAGTTCCTGCTCCTTTAGCTCCAGGTTGTACAAACAAGGCTGAAACAGCCTTTCCCTCCCAAATATTTCTGTGGAAAGCTCTTTCAACTTTCATTTATTTTTAGCTGTCAGTTGCATTCAGGCTACAAGGGTCGCCAGGGCAGGGACAGGATTTCTTCTGACCAGCTCAGGTTAATGCAGAAAAAGAGGATGTAGCCTTGCCACCCAGCGAGGAGCACGTTACAGCATGATTTGACCTCTGTCTTCTTGCTCCTCTTATCACTCAGAAGGCACTCAGGCATACTGCAGAGCCGCGTGAAGACCAGCCCCACAGAACTGACACCACAGACGTGGAGGCAGACACAAAACGCAACCAAAGAGCTTTCCACTGATGAGCAGCGTACACCAGCTCGAGCCACAGCCAGAGACGGTTGTGTCGCCTGGTCTTCAAGACAAAGGGAGTATCAAGATGTACAGGCTTCCTGAGAGCAGCATGCTGTGTGGAGGCATCAAAGACAGGCAGGGCTTCCTGGGGAAGCCAGAGCACCCGCAGCTGGAGGAGGGCAGACAGGGGCAGGCAGCTAGGGTGGGGAGCCAGAGCTCGCCTTGAGTCACTGAACCACGCTGCTTATCTATTCCCCTCCACCAGGTGCCCACAGGCCCCTGGGAATGAGTCACCTGCTTCCAGCAGATTCACCAGCCCCAGCACAGAGCAGCCTTCCCAGGGAAAGGATGCGTTAGTCCCACGTGCTTCCTCTGCTGCCAAGTCACACGCTGCGGAGAGGCAGCTTTACGCACGTAAGCTGGGCGAGTTTCAGCTCTCTCCAGCTCCACCAGAAGAGCTGCCAAATGTGTCAGCGTCCGAGAGCTCAGCAGAGAGATTAAGGTTACAGGTAAGTCAGAGGACTGGCTCTGTCAGCTTGTGCTATCGCAAACCTCAGCTCTCCTTCCCCGCAGGATGCTGTCTAAATAAGCTGCTGGAGAGGATGAAGGCAGCCGCTCTTCAGGCAGGTATTACACTGCGCTTCAGAGGGTGAGAAATAAGCAGAGACTGGCAGGCACTTGGGGGATAGCGAGCCTCACTCACACGGCAGGATTAGACGGTACAGTACATTATCTGCTCGTCAGCTGGGCAGACTCTCTTAAAATAGGTCTATTAGAACCACTGAGAGCATCCTCCTCACGTTAGCTTCTGCCCCGCTTGCTCTCCAGCCTGTATCCCAGCGCTGACACAGCTCCAGGAACCCTGCCACCGCAGCCACCGATTCCTAGCACTGTTCCCAGTGCAACATCGCCCGGCACACCACAGGCTTCGGTTTCCAGTCTACAGGAACACCACCTCAGCCACAAATGGAAAACAGCTCTGCAAATGTAGTCTAAAGAGAGCCTTTTAATCTGCAGGGCTTGCAAATGAAGCCACTTCAAAGGGAAAGGGAAAAAGGACCCACTTGAACTGGCAAGCGCTCTGCTCCCCACCCACACGGCGTGGTGCTTTGACGGGCACCTCGTCTGCGTTACTACACGGGGTAATTCCGTAGCTATTTGTTCAAAAGCCTTTTAGGCATCATCTGTGAACAGTGTCATTGAAACGGGGCCACCTTCTCCTCGGGGTCACACAGCACAGGTCAGGGAGAGGTGCTGTCCGAGGCCAAGAGCCGCTCCCGAAGGATGTCCCGTGTTCTCATTCGCAGAGCGCAGCCCAGCCCAGGGCTGCCAAGCTCCTCTCGGATGCGTTCAGAACAAAGGAGATATTTGGGTCACATTCCTCTTCCGCTTGTTTGTGGTTTGTGAGGGAAGATTCGCTATTCAAACCAGGCACCTGTTCTGACAAAGGCTGGAGGACACGTGTCACTTGGGTAGAAACAGCTTTTGTACGTGCAGCTCCCTCCCACCCCTCCCCTTCTCCCACCAGGCTCCCGGTGCTTCCAGAACACGAAGAAAGCTGTCAGAGCGAAGGAAACCAAGGTCGCTTGTAGGAAAGAACTACAATGCCTCTAAAATCTGCCTACCAGAATTACTGAATATCAAACTGCACGTTCATCCCACCCAGCTCAGCAGAATGGCTTTTTTCTTGCCGTGGACATCCTTCCTCCAGCCTCCAGAGCAGGTTCCGTACAGCTCTGACCCTCCTTTTCTTCCTCCCTTACCCTCTGAGTAATCTCACATGAACACGCAAGCCCAACAATCGCTGCTGATGACTCACAGATCTACTTTTGCGCACAACTGGTGGGTTTTTTTCAGATTAATAGCTCACTCGGCGCTACGGTGGTGCCTTGCGGAACTTCAACCATCAATTTCAGCTGAAGGCAGCTAAAACAGAGCTCCCAACCTTGCATCTCAAGGCTTCCTCATTACAAACACACACCGCTCCTCCGCCTGTGCTTGGGTACGACTGTTAACCTCCTCAAAAAACCTTATTCACTATCAACCCAAAAGCTATTTTGCCAGCGAGCGCTCCGGCGTTCGCTGAGGTAACATGCTCCGTTAGATAACGGCGTTCCAGCAGCGTGTGCCAAGATCCCTGCCGAGGAGCACAAGCCAACAATAAGTCCGTGTTTCTTGTACTGCCTGACAGTCCTTGTCAGCTCTCTCCCATCTGACACTGTACACTCCTTGGGCTATTTTTTTTTTTTAGCGTGTGTTTGATAAAGCACACAGCAAAATGAGAGACTTAGTACACGGTCTGTATGAGACGTGAATAAATAATGAGAATGTAAATTTAAAAATAAACCAGGCAGTGCACAGCAAACAAAGGACTATTAAACTGCACGTACATTTACAGTCCCTGATCTCGTGAGACCTCACCTGGAATACGGCATCCAGCTCTGGAGCCCCCAACACAAGAGGGACATGGTTCTGTTGGAGTGGGGTCAGAGGAGGGCCATGAAGATGATCAGTGGGCTGGAATCTCTCTCCTATGAGTACAGGCTGAGAGAGTTGTGGTTGTTCAGCCTGGAGAAGAGAAGGCTCCAGGGAGACCTTATTGCAGCCTTCCAGTATCTGAAGGGGACCTACAAGAAAGCTGGGGAGGGACTTTTTACAAAAGGTTGTGATGATAGGATGAGGGGTGATGGCTTTAAACCGGAAGAGGGGAGATTTAGATTAGAAATTAGCAAGCAGTTTTTCGCTCTGAGACTCCAGTGAGACACTGGAACAGGTTGTCCAGGGAGGTTGTAGACGTCCCCAACACTGGAGGTGTTCAAGGGCAGGTTGGACAGGGCTCTGATCAGCCTGGCCTAGTGGGAGGTGTCCCTGCCATGGCAGGGGGTTGGAGCTAGATGATCGTTAAGGCCCCTTCTGACCTAAACCAGTCTATGATTCCATGATATTGAGGATTACATTTATCTTCAAAACTCACTTTCCAGCAGAGTTGTACCCTCACTTCTAAATTGAGACTCACCAAGAAAACACTCTAGAAACCATGCCCGATTTCCTCAGCCTGGAGGAACCCAGACATTTGTACCGTCAGTATAGAGACGTGGGCTGTACTGATAACATATCCCTCAACAGACACGAGGGCTTCCACTTAATTCAGCGTTAACCCATTGCCAACTCACCCTACAACTGTCGGGAGGGAAAAAAAAACCCAGCCACGCCAGGATTGCCGGTCTGTGTGTTACTACTGGCCCTGTGTCGGGACCATCTACTACACAGATACAGCTGTAAACAGTTCTAGTCACTCCAAGTGTATTCACGTGCTCGGCCCAAGTTGCCCAAGTCAGCGCACGTGCAAAGCCCCAGGGAACCGCACACACACATGTGAGGTGATCTCCCGTATCTACGTAGCAGCGTGTTTTCAGCATGTTCCTCTGACAACCAGATCCCTGTCTGGTTGTTTAGGACCTACTGAAAGCTTGTTCCTCTCCTTCAAAAACTTCAGAGCACCTATGCTGAAGCAGAGAGGCCTGGACGGTCTCTGTACGGCAGGACCTCTCCACCCTGTCTGTACCATGCTGTGCTCCTGTTTACAATTTCTCCTCCTTCTGCAGCAAGGGCACAGATCCAGATTCATAGATCACCTCGTGTGCAGTACGGAGGAACATCTATCCTTTGCTGAAAGCATTCTGACAAGCCCCAGCTTCTCTCCTTGAACAGGGAGGGCTGACTCCAGAGCAATCTCCAGAAGGCAGCCTTCTGCTGGACTGCAGGACACGCTCTACTTCAGCCCCATTTCACAGCAAACACGCAGTGGAAAGGCAGGTTTAACCCCTTTAACAAGGCCTGGAGAAAGGGGGATGCTGTTAGTGCAGGACAGCTTTTGATTTTTCCTATCAGACAACAAGTGTCAGGGTTACGGCCCAGGGAAAAGGCGGCTCTGCCCCACAAAGCAGCAGAGGGGTCACGCACTCCCCGATGGACAGGCAGGGGGTTATTCCCTACCCGGCTCTGCAACAGGAAGATTATACAGCAACAGAAACATCACAAGTGGGGTCAGTGCTGCAGGCTCGGGCAGGGCTATGACTAAGAATAGCCAAAGGATCATTCTTTTTGGCACTTGTGTGAAAGTGTCCGAGAAAAGGGCTGATTCCAGCCAGAAACCATCCAGAAGTGTGGCATCAAACCAGGGCTTGTCTGCAGAGCTTCTCAGTTTAGACAGGGATGCTGTGGGCAGGCAGGAAACATGACCGTAAGTCCACGGACAGGAGAACTGATGTATTACATTGCTTATTTCCCTCTGGGACAATTAAACTTTAAACCTTAACAGGCTTTAAACCGCTACCTGTCTTCGATGGACTACAGCGAGTACCCAACAACATTGAATGGCCAGCTGGACCTAAGTGTTACCCTCTCCAGACAGCAGTGCCCTCACTGCCAACTCACTGCCTTCTGGTTCTCCAGCACTGTAAATAATTCTTCTCTAGTCACCCATGGGAAAAGATACTGCCAAACTGAAGCCCTTTACCACAATGAGAGTCTTTGGGGCTGCTGCCCTCTGCCAGCCATCATCTCCAACACACGTTTTCTGTTGATTTATCAGCAGGTGGATGCTCACGTAGCTCTTGGTGCAACGTCACACTGGACACTACGCTCTTCTGACTCAAGGTCGTCAGTGCAGCCACGAAACCAGCTGGCTCCAAGGTTTTTAAATTTACCAGATCTAGCCCCAAACTCTTAAAAGCCTATACAAGCATCTAGATTTCAAGAGGGTTACCTCCCCAACTTCATCATAGCTCTGTTCTGAGCCCAATTCCTTCCTCAGGCCCCAGCAGCTCTGGAGTAGCCCTGTCTAACCAAGGGACAGGTGAAGAGAGATATGGTACGAGGCTTTCAGAAACAGAGGCTAACAGTGGGGCACACGGGTTCAGACTGGTGCCTGAGGAGATGCCTAAAGGTTCCGCAGAAAAGGCTGGGTCACATGAAGCAAGGCACACAACTTCCACAAGCCCTGTGCTGAGGAACTGCTTTTCCTCTGTACTCAGGGCAGCAGCTGGTGAGGGGGGAGAAAGAACAAAGGACCCACTTCAGGGAGTGACACGACCTCTGAAACCAGAGCAAGGCCACACTGGTGTTCACATCATGGAAAAAATCCTGGCTTTCAGGGCCACAGCCCCTCCACCAAGCAGGGGTCCAAAACACAGCTATCACGTGTCGCACAGACGGTCTTTTATGAAGGACGTGACCAAGCTGTACTTCTGGGCTTAGTCCTGAGCAGGCTGCGAAGTGCAAACCAGCCTTGTCCCAGGGAGGAGGTTTGGTTTGGTGCAATGGTAATGACCTCAGCAAGAAGAGAACGCTAAAGAGCCATAGCAAGTTGGAGCAGCAAAAGATGTACAGGCCAACATCTTGGATCTCTAGGGTGATAAGGGCCTAACTGCTGAGGGGCAGAGAGAAATACTGACCATCCATTTCCACCAGCAGCTGGTTCAAGGTCTGCTCCTCCTCAGCATTGGCAAAACCAGAGATGTTGGTTGAGCGCTTCTTGCCCACGGCATCGATTTCGTCAATGTACACGATGCAGGGTGCGCGAGCCTGGGCTTCTCTGAAGAGGCTCCGGACGCGGGCAGCCCCAAGACCTGGAGGGGAAGAGAAAAAGGAACAAGCCTCAGAGCTAAAATTGTTAGTACAGTGAGAGGAGGATTATTGGCCTCCAACAGTACACCTGGCAGGGCAAACCCTCGGTGTGTGACAGTCCCTCCCTCTCAACACTCCTGGCACAAAGAAATAGTCACAGAACTCATGTCGAGTCCTTCAGTGCTGCTTCTCCTGGAGCGTGAGCTCCCAGAACTGCAGGGACTCCTACAGCTGCTGCAGGAGGAGCTCTGCTCCCAGCTCCTGTCCTTCCACAGGTCAGAAGCAGAAATATTCAGCATGTTCCTGCAGGCTGACCCTTGTCAGGTCTCCAGAGATGTAGGAGGAAGGAAGAAAAGCAGGAAGACGGAAATCCCAAGGGACAAAGAGGCCCATATTTTCCCCATCAGCAGGGAGCAGCAGAAAATCCATCAGCAATCTCATACAAGGCAGGAAGCCTCGGTCAATGGCTTTAATAACAGGTACAGGGAAGTCAGAGATAACGCTTTCAGGTGAGGAACCATGGCTGCACACCGTCACAAAGAAAAACGAGCAGTTCAGAGGGCATGCACTTCAGACATGGTATCAATAAGTATTCTCTATTTTCAGCAGAAGTATCCAGCTCCTCCTCCCCCTGCAAATACAGGCTAAACCTCTGTCCTTTGCCTAGGACAGGCCCAGCCAGCACCTTCCAACTCCACCACAGGCCAAGTGAGCTCCCCAGCCCCCCCAAAGCAGCTTACTTACCTCCTATCACCTCCACAAACTCAGAGCCTGCCATGGCCAAGAACGGCACTTGTGCTTCTGTAGCCACGGCCTTCGCCAGCAACGTCTTCCCACAGCCCGGCGGGCCAAGCAACAAGGCACCCTTGGGCACTTTAGCCCCCAGCTGAAGGTAGCGATCAGGATTCTGGAAGAACAACACTGCTCTGTCAGATCTGCACTCACACGAAGCGTCTGCACAAGAATACGGCCCCCCAGAGCTTCCCGATACTGCTTTCAGCCTGAGCAACTCTGAGCTGCTAAGAGGAGCAGCTCCAGCTGCATTCCTGGTAAGGAGCTGGAAATACAGCGATCGAGTCATGCTGACCACAGCATAAAAAGCTGCCAGCTTATTTACACAGAGGCTGCTGGGTATCACGAAGGATGAAGGGCAGAACATACCCTCCTCCCCAGGGCAATCATCCACCCCAGAAGACAGGTAGCAAGCGCTTATTTCGCTCTACTTTTACACACACCTTTAAATAGTCCACAAATTCCCTGACTTCCATTTTCGCCTCGTGCATTCCCGCTACATCCTTGAAGCTAATCCCTTTTCCGGATTTCCCATCCACGATGGTGAAACGAGCCATTTTCAGCTGGTTCTGTGGAAGGGAGCACAAGCAGTGAAGACGCGCTCTGGCTCTGGACAAAGCGACAGCTGGACAAAACTGTTTGCTACACTTTGGGTGACAGCACAGCACAGGTACAAGCAGTCCTAACAAACGACGTTAAAATGGCCACCAAGCCATCAGTGTTTTACTAACCTTTGCTTTGGAAACACTTCACAGACAGACTGACTCAAACTAGTTATCCATATGTTGGGAAGAGACTGAATAAATCCACAGTAGGAATCCCAACACGATCCAGCTCAAAGTCCATGTAGACCAGGCAGGGACACGTAAAAATGTGCAGAATGCTCACAACCTTATTTGGGATCCTCTCCCTGATTTCTAAACATTCTGATCCTCAGTAGGGATAGGTGTAGGTTTGAGGAATACAGATTGATGGTAAATAATTATCAGTGGTAAGTAATTACCAATACCCTCTTGTAAATGCACATAAACAGACACTTTGCACCATGGAGCTGCCACCGGTTTCTGCTGCCACACACCCCAGGACAGAACTACAGGTTCTCCAGCTTGACAGATGCCACATTTCAGTCTCCTGGTGCACGTTAAGCCACAGCGACAGCCAAAACAGGAATTCAGTTAAACGCCCTACTTGTAACTGCTCGTTATGTTCTACTGAAAATGGCTACTTTCCTTTTTTTACTTTCCTTTCTTTGAGAATAAAGTTTACAGCTACTCGGGCATCAGAAACAGCAGCTTATCCAAAGGAGGAGCTGCACGCGCAGGGCCTTGCTGTCCCCGCCTCGGCAAGGACAGAAGCTAGTCCTCAAGGCCCTCGTTACTCAACGCCTCTTTAAAATACTCTTCTCTGTGAAGCTGCATCCCTTTGTGTAGAGAATCCCACAGCCAGGAGAGAATGCAGAGGAGACCGAGTGGGAAATGTAACAAAGGACTGAATTCACCCTATTTTCATCCCCAACCCCCTGCGGTCAATGGCCCTACACCCCAGGCTGGTTTCTGCAGAGTTCCATCAGCTGATCCAGGCAAGGGTGGAAGAGGGGAGGAGTAGATCTGACTGATGTTGCAAGCGAGGCATGTGGCATGAGTGGAGCAGGCCAGCTCGTAATGAAATCCAGAATCTGAACATATTTTAGAAATTGAGAACTCATTCTCCAGAAAGCAGCAATTCCTGGCTGTATGGGAGGCGTGTTGGCAGGACCCAGCGAAAAACACCATCTGCAGCTGCAACACATTAACGGGCTTTGAAAACAGCCGAGCAAACTGGGCGGCAGATTCTCCGAGCTCAGCCCTTCCTGCCACCGGGGAGAGAAAAGGCCTCGGCTAAGGGCAGCGAGGGTACAGATGATCAGGAAACGAAAAGAGGCAAGAAGGGTCAAGACTGGAAAGTCCTCGGCACCAGTCAATCCTCATTCTGCACTGGCTTTGCTGGGAAAAGCGGAGGTGATGAGGCCAGCAGAAGACAAGACTACCCAGAGGCTGCAAAACAACATCAAAATCCAGGGTACTCACAAAGGCGTTGAATCCTCCCACCCGGCCTGCAACCCTAACAAGGCGGAAGATGCTCCACAACATGGACACGGCCATAAGTGTCACTATCAGGGAAATGACATCA
This sequence comes from Eurystomus gularis, assembly GCA_013400335.1. NCBI lineage: Eukaryota > Metazoa > Chordata > Aves > Coraciiformes > Coraciidae > Eurystomus > Eurystomus gularis. Next base: position 139,958 of record VZZY01001015.1, on the reverse strand, counting down.
CTGAAAGGACAAAAGCAAGACAGGTATCAGTTGTTCGGCCACAACTTGGTAAATATTATTCAGCACCACAGTGCTGGGTTAATGGTTGGAGCTGAGGATCTTAACGGTTTTTCCCCACCTAAATGGTTCTATGAGGGCTCTTTTCAGTATTTTAAAGGTCCTGACAGTTATACTACAGGTGCAGCAATGAGCAGACGTGACCAGGAAAATGGAACCTTTACAGGTTATTTTTATATATAGGTATAAAACACCCCCGAAACCCAATAATTACATAACCTAAAAAGTTAAACGGAGGACACTGGCAAGTGCTGCCTAAAGCTGGGGAAGAAACTCGACCTCAGCACCCCCCTCAGAGGCATTTCTACTTGTAAAACAAGTAGGACCTCCAGGCAGTCCAACCACCCCCAGAGCAGCAGCGGTGGGGTGGGCAGTCCTTCCAAAGGCAGCCCACTGCCGAGGACCTGTGTTGGGCAACACCAGGGGGGTTCCAACTGCCCCAATCCCGGCAGAAATCCCAGTGCAGATCTCCTGTTAAGAGGTGGCTCTGTCTGGTTTGGTTGGCCCTCCCTGGTCACCCCTCTCAGAAGTCCTCTGTCAGAAGGAAGTTCTACAACAACCCAACATCAGGGTTCTGGATCCTTTGCAATTCCAACTGCATCAGGAGGGAGATGAGGAGCAGAGATGACGCTGCAGGTCTAGTACAGTTATGAGGCAAGCACGCTGAGGACAAATATCCTGCGGGCTCTAAACAAAGGATGCTTTCAACAGGAGGAAAACGATCGTATGTCCGATGACAGGTTGAGATTTGTGGGACCCTGTTCTGCTCCACCTGGTCTTGCCACACTTCTATGGCTTATCTTTAACCAGGAATGTGTGCTCCATCTCTCAGGTGGATGAGTTACCGAAGCAAGGGGACCAGCACATGCTCTATACCCAGCTGCATTTGTTTCTTCGCTGTGAGAAGGCAGCGCTGGAAACTGAAAGTCACCTTCAGTTTGTCCACTGTGCAAACAGGATTAACTCTGAAACACACGAAGTCTCAGAGAAAACTGAATCCAAGCTGCAAGCGCTCTGCACCGCACAGGTTCAAACTGCAGACTGAGCCTCTGAATTCTCCATCAACTCTCCTGAGACACTTTGGACTCTACAATATCTCTTAAAAAACCAGTAAAATATATCTGTTTGGGGCAGGGGAAGCAGCTTGTGTTGCTGGCTGACTGCTCAGGCTACTCTTCCTGTTACACACAAGTTTGAAAAAATTGGCAAGTTCTGAATTGCAATTAAAGATCTCTGTGCATGATCAATTAAAGAAGTTTCTCTTCATATAAACCATGTATTAAAGACATGCCAATGTTGTTCAGAGGACAAGCAACTAGACGAAACACAGGTCTCCATTTATATACAGACATGGCACTTGATTCCCACGGTGTCTGGGAGGAAGCACTACACGCTGGCCATCAGAAAGCCGCCGTGCTCCAAACTCTGTGAGGTACTAAAAGCAGACGAGGTGCTCTGCAGGGTGCTGAGGTGACCAGGCCATGTAACGGTAGCAGCACGATGCTACCTGCTGTCAGGAACTGGGACTTCTTCACTTAGCAGGTAGCACTTCTGCACTACATCTCTCTCAGTACTTTAGAATAAGCAATTAGTTGAGACTTCTCCAAACGCTGGAGTCTCTCCCCACGCTTATCGAGCCCTTCTGCTCCAGTAACAGCCATCAGGGATGGTGGGACTTGTTCAACAGCCCAGGCAGCAAGCGCCACAGGTCTGCTTTGTACTCTGCACCCCATAAATCCTGTCCTCAGCAGAAGGGTAAACAAGGCACCTCAGCAGCAAGCGGTCACAAACCACTCGTACATTGCATGAAAGCACAGAGCAAAGCCCAGCCAGTGCTCCACAGCCTTGACAGAGCTTTCCTCTTCTTGCTCATTAGAGCTTATTTCAGAATTAAAAGCTTTGAGCTTTTTTTTTTTCCCTTTTCTTTTTTTAAAGCAAAGGGATCTTGGTTTCAGGTAACAGGAAAGGGCTGTAAATTTAACAGAAGCACCCCCCTCACAGAGATTTTGTCTGCCAGCATCAAAGCTGCTCTGCTCAGTGTGTGGCTCGCAGCTGGAGCGAGCACCCGCACGGGCTGTCCTCTGATCTCCAGCTGCTGCAGAAGCAGGCCAAACCCAGGAGCTGATTTTCACAGAGCCAACTTTAACAAAGAAGCCCTTTAATGGGGCAAGGCTCAGTGCACCACCAGCATTCTCCCCAGAGCAGGGCGCAACATCACTGGTCGAGTCAGGATTTCTATTCTATTTCCATTCTGTCTGCATAACTGGCTACAAGGACCAGAAGCGCTCGCCTGCACCAGCACACAGGCTTTCCTCAGGCTTCCCAACACCGACCCGAAACATCTGGGTCTACTGCAGGCTGCAGTTCAGGCACCTTCTTGGGACCCTCACTTTTTAACACCGAGGTACATCTAAAGCATGTCTTTCTGAAAGATGGGTAAGTGCTCCAAACCTGATTCTTTATTTATGTAATAACATCTGCCTGAAAGTGACTTTCCTCCCCAAGTGAGGGAGGTTGTCACCAACCTCAGATCAAGGGTAAGCACAAATTTATACCATACTTTCCATAAAATCCCGGGTGTTTGTAAGAAACGGGGATTCTCTCTCTCTCATCAATATTGAGCTCATCCTCCGCCGCTCGCAGCTTCTCTTCAAATTTGTCAATGTTTGCCACCCGCATCGTGTACAACAGAGTCACGTTCTGGGGACACGAAATGAAAAGCAGCACGTCAGCGTTGTGAGGAGGATGAAGCAATGAGCAGAAGCCCACGACACGGACAAGTTAGGTAAGAGTTAGCCCGGTGTTGACACTGCATCACTGAGCTCAGGAGCAGACAGCTGACACCAGGGCTCCAAGCGAACACAGGGACAGCCCCAGTCTCCTCAGCACCTTATGAAAGCACAAAGGTCAAGAACTAGGTCTCAGCTTTCTAAAAAGGAGATGCAACAACTTTCTGCACGAGCTGAGGTACAGAATTACTCTTATAAATCCAGTGATAGGGACACCGTGGGCTCAGCCAAAATTTTGTCCTATCTGTGGAAAAGGACATCGCTGGAAGGAGGTGCCTCGTGCTCCACTTGGATCTCCTGGATCTTGTTTCTGTATTGGTCAGAAATGAATTTCATCCTTTTCCTTGCAAATGGATCACAAGTCACTGAACAGAACGGGGTGCACCCAAGAACAGTATTTTAATCTCTCAGGCCAGTTTATAGCAATTTTTAGTGGCAACTCCTGGAAGTAAGCACGTGACCAAGTTTAGCTTTGTTTCCATTTTGGAAGATTTAGGCAGGAAGTCTGGTGGGGTTTGACAAAACACTTAAAACTAAAATCCAAATAGGAGAAAATTTGGAAACAAATCTAGTAGGAAGAGTTTACAACCTTCTAGACACCTTCTCATGTATCAGACTGAGCTGGCAGAAAAAACTATTGACTTTTTCCAGCTTTTTAGACATCCATAAGATTTTCTTCCAGGCCATAACTAATTATTTTTACCATTTAAAAATAAAAGTCTTAGTTTCCAGGTTGACAGAGTAATAAAATCCCCTTAACTTCCAATACGAGACAGAAAAAAATTTAACAAAGAGCAAAATGTTTTAGAGCAAACATTTTACTGAACGTATATATTGACCAATTCAATTCTTTTCAACAGTATCACCTAAGATGATTCATTCCAGTGCAGAAAGCCACTCACAACTTGTCCACGCGGAGTTCCTCCTGGGTGCAGATAGATTTCCACAATATCGCTCTCTGGCACCACTTCAATTCTCTGGACCTCCCCCTTCGCCAGCATCTCGTTCACAAAGTAGTTCCAGGAAATGTTGGTCCCTTCTCTGTTCTCGCCCACCATGAAGCGGAACATCAGCACTATGAAGGTTACGATGAGGAGTGCCCGCAAGCGTTCCAGATGCATCTGATTTTCCCTTTTCCTGCGTTTCTCTTCCTCTTTAGAAAAAAGATATGAGGAAGAAGAAAAAAAAAAAAAAAGATACAAGCATGTAAACGAGGAGCCTTCTGACCCAAAGAAGGGACAATTACATGACGAGGATTAACATGACACCTTTTGGGGCGGGGGTGCAGCATATTTGGGTTCTCCTGAAGGACCAGACTCAGGAGCAGGACCCAGACTGCACCGCACAGGCCATTTCTGGCTTGGCTCACAAAGGAGACGTGTGACTTGCCCAAGGTTATGCAAGTGAGTCAGTTTTTAACTGCGTGACACTCCCAGACCTTCCTGGCTTCTCAACGGTCAGACCACAGGGCCTCAGCTGCACGCAGAGGCAGCACCAAGTCAAAAGCCTGGTTATGAAAACGCAAGCACTTGGAAACTTCAGTTGCCTGGAAGGGGGTGAATTCTGCACCCTGTTAGCCAGCCAAAAATCCGCTCGCATCACTTGGCTGTGGCTTTACTGAGCTGTTCCCCGACGGCCACACAGTGCACACAGAGAAGATGGAGGATCGCCTCTTTCGCTTTAATCGTGGCTTCAGGAGGAAGAATGAAGCCTCAGAGAGCCAAAGAAAGCCCCTCACATCCAGAAGTTATTGACTGTGCACAAAGGCAGACAGCAACTTCAGACGTATTTTGAGGAGCTCTGATCAGCATTTCCTGTTCCGAGGCAGCCTAATCCTGGTCTGGGAGACTTCAGACGGTCACTAGACCCGTTACAATCCCACCAAACGTCAGTCTAGTCTGAAGTGAGAGTATCCCACTTGCTGGCCTAATATGGACAGAGGCCAAACAAAGCCTCGTGGCTAAAAATCCCACTCCAGAACGACTATAGCCTACTTCTGTGGAACAAGCTTCGTCCTCAGGCTGCTGAGAACCCATCCACTGGAAAATAAACTGCAAAACCAGTCACAGTTGTCACTGGTGAATCCCACAGCACAGTATTGTAAGATAATCCCTTCTTGGTGAAAAGCTTGGAGAAAAGGTGTCTCAGGGGAGACCTTACCTTCCACAACTCCCTGAAAGGAGGTTGGAGCCAGGTGGGGTTGGGCTCTTCTCCCAAGGAACAAGCAACAGGACAAGAGGAAACAGCCTCAAGTTGCACCAGGGGAGGTTGAGGTTGGAGATGAGGAAGAATTTCTTAGTGGCAAGGGCTGTGAAGGGCTGTGCCAGGCTGGGCAGGGCAGTGGTGGAGTCCCCATCCCTGGAGGGGTTTCCAAGCTGTGGAGATGTGGTGCTGAAGGACATGCCTTAGCAGCAGACTTGTTAGAACATTGTTATGGTTGGACTCAATGATCTTAAAGGTCTTTTCCAATCTAAATGATTCTATGACAACTTGTCCACATGAACGATCTGTATCACAGAGGGATTCCCAGGCCAGATGTGCTTCCTCCACCTTCACTGTACTCACAATGTACCAAAGTGATGCCATGAAGAAAAAGGTTTGGTTTACTTCAAGTATTTGCCACCAAACCTTTTTTTTTCAGACTCCCAACCTTTTTTTGCGCTGCGTAGGCAAATTTAAAATCCTGTGGCCTGCAAAGGATTGCCACAGCACGGTTCAATGTCAACTGCTGGTTGAGCTGTCAAGATGACAACAAACGTCTCCTCCTCTGTCCAGTCACATGTGGACATTCTCGATATATAATTTCGCACCCGATATACAATTTAACATCGGCAGCAGCACGGCATACATAAATGCTATTCTACACCCAGAAAGAAATGAATCCCGTGCCCCTGACTGCCGGTACATCCGCCCAGGCCCCATTTATTTGCAAATTCCTAACAACCGTTCTGACAGCAGCATTTATCACCGGCCGCCGATTAGACCCTACGCACACTGCAACAAAACCAAGGGACAAACACGAGCCGGTCAGATGCTAAAAAAAGCACGCTGTCCTTCGGATACACAGCATCGTTTTTCAGCCATTTCCCAGCTCTGCTCCACGTTTCACAGGACAGGCTCGTTCCCAACCAGAGACAATGCAGCTCTTGGGCTGAGCTCATCATTTCAGAAGACGGTGACACGCTCAGACGCCGTGTCCAGCTCATCCACTCTGTCTGTCGATGCCACCTCCTCGCTTCTGTGTTATCTGCTAGATCCAGCTCGATTAGAACAACACTATTCATCACAAAGCTGCAGGATGACATCAGCTACTGTTTTATTAAAGAAAATTAAAATATAGTATGATAGAGGCCTTAATCTGGGCGATAGCCCTGGAAAGCTGAGCAAGTTCTAAACACATGGATTCTGTACAGAAAAGAAACTACCCTAGAAATGGGAGTACCGACAGAAAGGAAGTCTGACCATCTCCATGGCAGTTCTGTGGAGATGTCAGAGTCAACTACTGCTAAAGCACTTTTCTGGATTAAATTCCAGACAAAGTGAGGCTAGAACATGTTCTGAAGAGCACGTCACTGAGGGTACCGAGGATCACAAAAACATCACCACTGTGGGAAAGCTGGATATCCCAATAACTTCTCCAGTTTTTAGGAGTTAGGATTGCCTAAAGGTCTAGGACCTTGAACCTACAGATGAATACTTTCAGGAAAAACCACCCCTTTGAGACAGCTAGAAGGCAACACGTTCCTCCGCTCGGCATGTAGTTAAGGACAAAATCCATCTATTTCTAAGCTTATGGAAAGCACGACTATCTTCACAGTACAACATTCATTCTGCACCATAACCCACCCAACACTCAGCAAATGAGAACCAGTAACTGGATGTGACACTCACAGGCAGCAGCTGTGGGAATACTTCCAGCTTTCTAGTCTCAAAAAGCCTCCGCGAAGCAATGATTTGCCATTAACCCCAAATCTGAACTCTCCGATGAAAATCGTGCAAGGGCTGCAGTGACAGTTTGAGGAGTTCTTTTTAATAATTACTGCAGAGATGAGTATTCCCCTGGAGCCACGGGGCAGCAATTCCACCTCCCAGAGCCAAGCTATCCATTAATCACCGGAGAAAAGAGGCCACCGAATGCAGCATGTCACTGTTTACTAATTTTAACAGCTACAGCACTCCAAGGCGCTGTGCTCACAGTCACCCTGGCAAACAGAGCCCCGACCTTTAAGGTCTGACCTCCTCGATACCTGCACCCACATCCCACTGGACTTCAGCCCAGCTGAAGGGATCAAACGGGCAGAGCCACCACTCTCACCTTGAAGGGACTGCAACGACACCAGTCAGGCTAAAAACCATCAGCAGCTGGCTGCTTTGACTTCAAAAGTTATACAGTCCAGGAGGATTCAACACAAAGGAAAAGTCAAGTTATTATATTCAAGCTATTATATTTGTTATGATACCTAGGCAAAAGTTTATCGTAAGAATCATAGAATCGTTCTGGTTGGAAGAGACCTTTAAGCTCATCGAGTCCGACCGTTCCCCCAGCACTGCCAGGGCACCACTAACCCCTGGCCCTCAGCACCACATCTCCACGGCTTGGAAACCCCTCCAGGGATGGGGACTCCACCACTGCCCTGCCCAGCCTGGCACAGCCCTTCACAGCCCTTGCCACTAAGAAATTCTTCCTCATGTCCAACCTAAACCTCCCCCGGTGCAACTTGGGCTGTTTCCTCTTGTTCTGTAGCTTGTTCCTTGGGAGACTGACCTCACCTGGCTCCAACCTCCTTTCGGGAGCTGTAGAACTATTACTTTGTGTTAGAACCTGCGTGACTTAAGCATGGTGCTAAGTGCCTTCCAACTCGCAGCACAAAGGTCTGGAGCCCTCCATCTACATGTCTATCCCTCGCTCAAAAGTCCTGGAAACAATCAGCACAGCAGACATCCACAAACTCACTCAAGGCATCACCAGTCCCTGCAAGCATCAACTAACGTTCTAAAACAAAGAAAATGCCAGGGTCTGATACATTTCTCCAAATGTTAGTGATGAGACAGGAGAATGAGACCTTCACCCAGGCTACTTCTGACTCTTTTCTTAAACTGTCCCACCAGGCCAGCAGATAGAGGACACGCTGTCATCTGTGGGACTTCCCAGCTAAAAATCTACACCAGAGTCTGGAAACACGCCTCATCCAGAGCCCAGGAAACCTCTGTGTGCACTCCAGTCCTCGGGAGGCAGGTACTCACAAACGAGCGAGTAACAGAAGTGGAAGAGTCAAGTGACACGGTTCAAACAGAACGCAGATATTGTCAACCTACACAGAGCAGAAGGCTGACAACAATACCAGGGCTTGAAGGGACACCCAGAAATCTGCTTGTATTTGAAAAACGCTTGGTGAAAACCTGGTAGAAGGTAACTGTGCCTCCTGCAAGGATCAGAACACTGCCTGTCAGAAGTTACATGAGGTTTTTTGTCCAGTACACTGAAGTTATTTCCCTGCACACCCGTTCCCCAGCAGTGTCATGACATTCCTCACACCCTTCAGCGTGCAGTGAGCGCACTCCTCCACTTCCTCACGTCATGGCACGCTGTGTAGATACCTAGGTTCCAGAACACACCTAGTGAGATAAAACTCATCCTCAAAAGTCCTGTACAGCTGGATGCCTGAGGCTTAGGCAGCTTAAGACATGCAAAAAGCAGTATCTAGGAAGACTGGTTTAAAAAAAAGCTAGAGAAGTTCTGAGCAAGTGCCATTAGCAACCCAGCTAAGAACTCTTTCAGAAGCTATTTTTAACTTTGAGGTCTGTAAATCACCAGAAGTAGAGACATCCATAGGGAAGGTAAATGAAATACAAGGGAAAAAAAAAACAGAATCCAGCTTAAAGAACTGCATTTAGTTAATACGCGTTTATAAAGTAAAAAATGCTCTACAACCAAAGCTGCACAGCAAAACCCAGTGAATATTCTGCTCCCCTTCAGAAAGCACCAGAACTAGGGCAAATCAATGAAGTTATTTGCATGGCATGCAAAGTGGCACAGAAAGAGAAACAGTTTCATGAGCTGTCTTAAATCTTAGTATTCCATCATCTCAGCTGAAATACCCCTTCAGACTTGTCCTCAGGCTTGCAGAGGTGGTGAGCTACAGGCAGAGGTTTACACTGTGCCTAGAGAGTCTTCCACGCTGTCCACCCTTACTCCTCACACATGGTTTGTTTCATTAAATATCTTTTTTGGCACAAACATACCCTCGTCCTCCTGTGGAGATTTCTTTTTGAATCCTCCATTCTTCTGGTTACTCCCTTGAGAGCTTGAAGTAGTAAAATAGTAAGTGCTACCTGCAGGCAAGCAGAGTGAAGGAGTTACTAGCAGAAGACCTCAGGAGACAGGGAGAGAAAGGGACTGGGGATGCAGAAATACCCACGAGCTCCAAAAGCAGAGAAAGCTGAGCTCCACACCCACCCAAGTGCACAGCTCTGTCCGTGTGCTGAAGAAACGGGACAGCCTCGCCAAAGGGAGCAACAGGAGGGACGCACTCCTTCTGTCACCTTATATATTTATTTTTTGACAATCCAATCAAAATACAGCTTTGCTCAGAGATCACTGTAATGCAGCAAAGAAGATAAGGTGGAGAAACTTCTTCAGTGCTGAAATGTTCCCATTTCCCAAAGCATAAACCCACCATTAACACGGGTATGGGCGGTTCAGAACAGCCTCACGCTGGTGAAAGGGAATGTGTGTGCTGGAGTTAGAGGCAGGTTTCTCAGTAAGCACTGTCAGGATGCTCTAATAAAAGCCAAGAAAGTAATGCTGCAGACAGCAAGACTCACAGCTGCTGCTACAAAACAGTAAATGAAAACTATTTTTTGCCAGGAAAATGCAGAAAGTTCAGAAGCAAGACAACCAGCTTGACGAGAGCAGCTTCCAGTTCCCACGGTCTGTCATGAAAGGTCCAGAAAGATGAGCAAGCCCTGGAACCAGGCTGCTTGTCCCTGCTCGTTCTACTAGAGGACTCACTGATGTTTGAAAGACTACGCACACATTATTATTTTAACTTAAAAACCCCCTTTGAAGGTGAAATAGCCCGAGCCCACCAAGCACACAGCAGCCTGAACAGCTGTGACCAGTTTTGTTCACATCTCCAAGGCATCAGCAAACTCATCTTCCCAATTTGACGAGGGCCACGAGAACAACAATTGACTTTTTTGTGCCTTTCGGTGATTTTGCTCTAAGAATTCCCATCACATTTTCTAACCCACGCTTTTGCCTTGTTCCAGTGCAAGGCTTTCAGCAAGGCCATACGATGGGATTTCTGACAAAGGTGAACGACACTTTCATCTTAGGCTTTGCTAATGAGGCAGAGAAAGATTCTCTAAAGTCTGCAGGTTTTAAATTAGCTTTTAGGGCTAATGACTCAAGTGCTTAATCACATTGAGCTCCCTGTGGAAAGAGGTCATTGTTCATCCCTGTCACCAAATAAAAACCTAGAACCCCTGCAGAACACACCCTGCTCCCAAGGCCAGGCACAGAACAGCTTTGTTACTGGAGCACAGGTAGCGAAGGGAAAGTCAATACTCTTACTAAATAGGCCCTTTTCCCCTCCTCCGCCTCTACAGTTGCTCTTCAGGACTCACCTAAGAGATTCCAAAGCCTGGCTGGATCTCGAATTATGTGTTGTTTCAGCAAGATTCCACCGAGACCTTGACATGTTGGGGAAAGGGTTTGTGACAGAAGGCTCTGAGGAAGAGGATAAAGAAAAAAAAAGACAACTGTTGGAGAAGTACAGTGAGCTCTTAACCTTTCTGTGTGCTGTGCAACTAACATTGCTCAACATGAAAATACTGTGGGGAAGTTGGGAGGACCAGCTGCTGGGAGACCTGAATGTTATTCCTGGTTGTGCTGTGGACTTGCCATGTGACTGTGAAGATGTTGGTCACAACCCAGTTTAAAGAAAGCACATCTATAAATAGAAACATATACTCAAAACACTTGAAAGTTGTATCTTTTTCCTCTCTGCATCTCTGGCTTTCATTCGAAAGACATGTTGGAAATCAGCTCTTAAAACTGTGAAGATAACCTCCCACAAGAGGAAATCTGAAGGGCTGCTCCTTGGAATCTTTCTGCATAGCAGTCAGGACAACACCGTGATGTCCCTTTGGGAATTCAGCAGCAATCCTGCCCTTGATATTCACATTTAAAGGCAACGCCAGAACAGCTGAAGTAACATTTACTAATACTCTCACTAAACACAAGTCTTGCCCCTTTTCCGATGTATGATCCCTGTCTCACAGCCCCTCGCTACTGCACAGGCACAAATGTCTGTGCAGTAACCCAGACAGGGACACTGACTAAGCTGAAATCCCTTTTTTCTGGGTTTGCTTATGCTGGCCCAAGATGGTAACCTCTTGGGATCAATAATTTCGAGAACAGAACAGCTTAGACTAAACTGATCACAGAAAAACCCAGCGTGATTCACAAAGCAGTCCCACATTTGGTTCTTCCTCTATCACCTACTTGGACCACTAGTGCTTCTTCACTGCAGTGAAGAAAACCACAAAACACTCTTAAATCATGTTGGAGGCCTCATTTAAACAAGAGCCTTGACTTGTGCATTACGGGCTGTGTTGGAGAGCGCTGCAAATAAAAGCCAAGAGCAAGACGGGGAAAACACATCTGTGGCACACACCAATGTGGTAGGTGCCTATATCACAAGAGATGGAAAAAGCCGGCACGAATAAAGTTAGAAAAAGCTCTTTCATCAGCGTTTTCTCGTTTACGACAGCCCAAGTGTTCTGTCTTTACGGTACTGCCTCCAGCTACTGTTACACAGCACTGACATGAGGGACCCTGGGGATGGTCTGACCTGAGGAACCTTCCAAGGAAAGCCCTGTCCTGAAGCAAATGTCCACTTAACGCAAATGCAGATTTAACACAAAGTCGTGAGGGCTGACTCAGTTCCCCCCGCTCCCTTCGCCTTCTCCTCCGGTGCTCCCGGCCCCTCAGACAGAGCACCCCGCTGGGCCGGGCCCTCTCCGGGGGTTCGCTGATCGCCGCGGGAAGCAGCAGCGCCGGTCAGCGCCCGGGGACGGCGCTGAGGAAGCGAGGCGAGGGGCTCCGTGAGGCCCTGGGGTGCCCCAGCACGGCGTGCCGAGGCCTGCAGACCGCGGGGCCTCCCCACCCCGTGGGACCGGCAGCACGTCCCGGTGCTC